>JAQGAK010003776.1:0-13997 GCA_034696945.1 Lipothrix lubbocki
AACAAGTAATTTTTGATATCTAGAGGAAACATTTTTCTCCTCTGTTAAATCCATTATGATTGGGTGCTACGACCATAAGTACCATTTCCATAATTGCATTGATGCCGTCAGTCATGGGACTTAATCGGATTATTTCAATCCCGGATTGACGTTTTTTGGAAACACAGTTAATCCTGGTAGTTAATCCGGATTAGGTACAAATTTATGCGTTAATCCGAATTGTTAATCCGGATTAAGCGCAAATCAATGTGTTAATCCCAATAGTTAATGTGGATTAAGTACGAATTTGTGCGTTGATCCCAATAGTTACTTAGGATTAAATAAACGCTTGGTGTTAATCCAAGCAGTTAATCCGGATTTAATAAAAGTTAATCTTTCCTATGATTGCAAACGACATCCACCAGGACAATAACTATTGGAACTGTTGTAAAAGATGAGTGAACACTAATATAACGTTATTTGAATCAGACGAGGTTCCACAATATGTAATAAAATCGTCTCCGAACAAATAAAACCGAATCTTCTCCATTCATGCAATAACTACTTATTACTATTACAATTTATGCACGATAATTAATATGTGTACTTATGTCAGTTCACAACAGAAAAGTTTAAACGATCTTCAAAGTATACGTTAATCCCAATAGTTAATCCGGATTACATGCAAATATATGCGTTCATTAATCCCAATAGTTAATCCAGATTAAATACGAATTTATGTTAATCCCAATAGTTAATCCGGATTAAGTAGGAATTTGTACATTAATCCCAAGAGTTAATCCGGATTAAGTACGAATTTATGGGTTAATCCCAATAGTTAATCCGGATTAAGTACGAATTGATACGTTAATCCCAATATTTAATCCGGATTAAGTACACATTTATGGGTTAATCCCAATAGTTAATCTGGATTAAATACAAGTTAATCCTTCCCATGTCTGATTATTACACAACTTCCATTAAATGAACTTATCATCCTTTTCTGCTACATATGTAAATTGTATTATGTACTGTATATTTTAGAACTCTCTGCATCTCTCCTGCTCTGCAGCAGTCAGTTTTTTTGATCTCGACAATTTTTATTCTGACTCCGTGCCAGTGGGACGACGTTCATTTATAGTTTAGCTATATACACGGAATGTTTATAACTTCTTGCATTCCGCACAGTTTTCTATCTAGGTATGTATGTACAAATGTTGATGATAATATAATGATGATTTTTTTTGGCCGGAGCGCGAAGTTTGTTTTTTTCATTTCACACGTTTACTTACTTACTTATTTCTTCAACTTGAATTTCCCCTTTGCCATCATGTTGTAGTTTGGTTTTGTACAGTAAATTGTACTATTTATTTATTTATTTATGGATTGTGGGAATAGAATTCTGCACGCATTAAAACTGTGGAGTGGACTGTTTCAATATTGACGTTTATACGTATATAGGACATAGGATAAATTAAATAAATTTTGAGCTTCAGTCTATTTATAATAATTTAATCCTTGACATGTCATCGGGACAATGTTATATAATGGATCTGCCGGCGGAGGTAAACTTTTATTAAAATTTAAAATGAATTATTAAAATAATTATCCTTGTTACCATAACGGCCGCGGTCAATTTAAAAAAATATATTGCAATTCTTTTATATAATAATTATTTAATTAATTATTTAATTATATTTTAATAATAATAATTTAATTAATCATTTAATTATATTTTAATAATAATAATTTAATTAATCATTTAATTATATTTTAATAATAATAATTTAATTAATGATTTAATTATATTTTAATAATAATAATTTAAATAATGGTTTAATTATATTTAAATAATAATAATTTATATTTTCAGGTCAGAATCTCAATCTTCAACCGACTCCCCCAGCAACAACTCGTCCACAACCTCCGCCTCGTCTGTCAGCAATGGAGGGAGGAAATCGATCAAATGTGCAGCTTCAGCGTTGACCTGGATGACCGGAAGCCTCACTGGGACCGGATCCTGCAATTAAGGATCAAATCCTTGAAAATCCTTCATTTCCAGCGTCCCCCACCCGGCGGCCCCGGCACCACAATCCTCAAAAATACTCAGCTCCTCCGAACTTTGAAGATCACCGAGCACATCTCCCCCTCAAATCTCTATTATTTACTCTCTGACTCCACCAAATCCCTCACGGAACTCCGACTTCATATCGGATTCAATTTAGTCGGATTTGAATTCCCCCCTCTGTCAAGTTTCCAATTCGAGAAATTACAGCGCCTGGAAATTATTGTGTCAACAGTTGGAAGTTCATCATCATCGAACAATTCCTCCGACGCATTTCCTTTCTCCCCATTTATTAATTCCGCTCAGAGCAAAGTCGTCATTGGGATTTTCAACGAGTTCCTCATCAATAATTTCAAGTTCCTTCAAGTCTTCAAAGTTCAAATTCGGTGCTTCGGCTTCGGTCAAGTGTCGAATTTTATCGGATCCGTCCTCCTGTTCTTGGGAAATCATCAGACATCCTTGGAGGGCGTGGATTTTGAATTAATTCTTGGGCATGGACTCCCCTCGTCAGAATTTCAGCCGATTTCCGAGCCTGACCTAGCAAGGGTCAATTTCGAAGTGATTCGGAAGCTTAACAAATTAAAAGCACTGCGAGTCGTGAGTTCTTCCCCGATCGGCGTGAATTTGTGGACGGATTTTGTGAATCAGCAGAAGAATCTGAATTTCCTGGAGGTTGACCTCTTCCCCGTGCCCTGCTCCATCTTCAATGACCTGATCAGGGTCAATTCGGAGACTCTGATCTCGATCGAGATCACGGACCTCAGTATTTGGGACGAGGAGGGGAATTGCTCCCCGCTGGACGCATCCGTCTTCAAGGAGTGTCGGAATCTGAAGAAATTGATTTTGGATCGGAATGTAACGAGGAGGAGGATCTTTGATACGGCGGAATTAATTAATTTATTTAATCTCCCAGAGAGTCTGGACGAAATGGCCCTGAATTATTTCAATATTCTGTCGGACGAGCTCATTTTATTCACGAATAGTGAGGTCGGGAAGAATTTAATCACGATTTACTTGACGCAGTGTGGATCCTCCGGACTTTTCGGCGTGGATGGGACTGTGTTGGAGAAGATCATCGAATTACCCAAGATCCACTTCATTGAAATCTCCCCGTTGAACTTCTCCGATCCGGAAGAGCGGGACAAGCTGAATTTAATTTTGGACACTTTCGGCTACTCCGAAGATCATTCGTATTTTCAATTGACGAAAACCACACATGAATTCCCGATTAGTATTAATGCCTTTGTCCTTGATTCGGAGGAGGAGGACGAGGAATTTTTTGAATAAATAAATAAAATATGTGAAATTATTTTAAAAAAATAAAAATAAATTCCTGTTGGAATTTCTACAATATTATTTATTTTCATCTTTTAAAGTTTCCGTGTTGATAAAAGTGTGTGAAAATCTCAATTTATTCCACGTTTTTTTTTTATTTATTTTGATTTAACGAGGGAACTTTTACTATAACAAATCATAATTTAAGACTAATCGAAAAGCTGTGGAAAACCATCATTTCTCATCCAATTTGTTTGATTATAATGGGGATAATTTATTATTGTATTTTCAAATAGTTGGCAATGGTTTTGTTTTTCCTGGTTGCGTTCATCGTTTCAATTTCACTTATTGGTCGGATTTCTTCGGATCATTTAGTTTCAGAAATCAGCATAAACAGAAGCTAAAAATATAGCGACTAAATTAAAAATGGAAAAATAATATTTTCATTCAACATTTAATATTTAACATTTTTTATAAAAGATTGACAATTTTTAAAGAATTTTATTAACGGTTTTTGACGAAGTTTGTTGACGATTTTGCAAGAAGTTTATTCTGAATGTTATTTATTAATTTATTCTGAATTTTATTTAATAATTTATTCTGAATTTTTAGAAGAATTTTATTCTGAATTTTTAGAAGAATTTTATTCTGAATTTTAATTAACAATTTTATTCTTCCTTTTTAGAAGAATGTTATTCAGAATTGAAACTCATTTTCATCATTTTTTGAAGAATTAAGAATTTTATTTTCCATTTTGTAAAGAATTTTATTCGACGTTTCTTGTAAATAATTTTATTTCGTTTTAAAAAGTTGCGCCGCTAAATTATTCGCGATTCAAAAATAAATTGTTTAACATTTTCGAACATTTTTTGTTGTTTGGAATTTTTTTAAAATTTTTATTTGAAATTTTTTGAAAATTTAGTTCAAAATTAGTGGAATAAACAATAACAACTTAAGAATTCAGAAATTTTTGAAGAACTTTACTTTAAAGAAAGTTTTTGGGTAATTTAATTAGATTTCTTTTCAAAGATTATTTGAAATTGTCCAAAAAAATATGACTCCCGCTAAAAATAATGTCGTCTGTCAAATAATTCTGGCAATCACTTTTATTGTTTCCGGCCTTGTCATCAGCATTGCGCAAGCGCTGTTGTTCCTTTCAGTCAAAGTGTTCAATCCAGATTTGTACCGAAGAATAAATTATTACCTCACCTTGTCCTTACAAAGCCGTACGTTTCAATCTAAAATATTCAAGTGTAAACATCAATGCAAATGAATAATAAATTGGCAGCATTATTCGAAATTATTTTTATACAAATGCAATATATATAAAATTTCTTATTTCTAGAGCTCACTTTCCTCGTCGAATGGTGGTCCAACTCACGCGTCATCCTTTTCTTGGACCCAAAGGACTTGTCGACATATTTGGGAAAGGAGTCCAGTCTGCTCATTATGAACCACTCCTACGATATTGATACGCTGGTCGGCGGGAGAATAGCAGAGGGGTGCGGGATCCTTGGAAATTCTAAACCCTTCATAAAGAAGAGCCTCCAATTTATTCCGATATTAGGCTGGAGCTGGACAATGCAGGATTATGTATTCCTCGAAAGAAATTGGGAGAAGGATCAGGGGAATTTTGCGGAGCAGATGAAAAAATTGACTGAATACAAACAGCCATTTTGGGTACAAAATAATTTGATAAATTTTAACTCAAATCGTACAGAATTTAGACAAATTTTGAAGTCGTGTCAAATTTTAAAGAATTTAGCTAACATTTCAAGAAATGTTTCAAATTTTAAGTAGTTTGACAAATTTTTAAACATTTTGCCAAATTTTGAAACATTTTGAAACATTTTGACAATTTTAAAACATTTTGAAACATTTAAACAATTTTAAAACATTTTGAAAAATTTTTAAACATTTCGACAAATTTTAAAACATTTTGACAAATTTAAAAACATTTTGACAAATTTAAAAACATTTTGACAAATTTTGAAACATTTTTACAAATATTATAGCTTTCCATACAAATTTGAAGAATTTTGTTAAAGTTTGAAATATTCTATGAATTTCAAAAAAATTTGCTATAATTTGATAAAATTTTGGGAAAAAATGCCAATTTTAAGCCTTGGTGATTGTAATGCGTTCATTCAACCTTTCAAATTTAATTTGTAATTCCAAAGCTAGGGCTCTTTCCCGAAGGCACGCGCTTCACCAAAGCAAAGCACCAAGAATCAATGGCAGTTGCTCGTTCAAAAAATCTCCCGGAACTCAAACATCTTCTCCTACCGCGAACTAAAGGTTTTATTGAGACGATTCGTCATCTCAGACACACTTTGTCATCGATTACAATTATGACATTTGCTTTTAACCCCAAGGACAAATTTGAACCCACAATTCTAAACTTGCTGAACGGCCGACAACTCACTGCTCACGTTTTAGTCCGGCGCATCCCAATGAGTGAGATTCCGGAGGAGGGGGGAAAAGCGGCGGAATGGCTTCACAAGATTTACCGCCATAAGGACCAATGCCTGGACAATTTTTTCCGGACCGGAGAATTTAGCCCAAAGGACAATCCGATTAAGGAACTTGCGAACTTTGAGAATGTGGAACTCCCACCCCTTTATATTTGCTTATTGAATACAACGATGTGGTTTTTATTCGCTTTCGTCCCTATTAGTTATTACGCCGCTGGGATACTTCTCACCGGAAATTGGACGCTTATCATAGCAATTTTGACGTTAGTGTTAATCGGTAAATTTTATACACTTTACGTATTTTTGAGTATGCAAGAAGTGTATATTTAAACAAAAACTATAGTTTGTTTTTAGGTTTTATTGATAAATCTACAAGGATTTTTCAAAAATTTACAACATTTTGTCAAAAATTTACAATTTAACGACAATTAACAACAATTTAACAAAAATTAACAACAATTTTTCAAAAATTAACAATTTTTCAAAAATTTACATAATTTTTTTTTAAATTTACAACATTTTTTCAAAAATTTAAAACATTTTTTCAAAAATTTACAACATTTTTTCAAAAACTTACAACCTTTTTTTAAAAATTTACAACATTTTTTGAAAAATTTACATTTTTTTTAAAATTAACAATTTTCAAAAACTTTAACATTTTTTCGAAAATGTACAACATTTTTTCAAAAATGTACATTTTTTAAAAAATTTACAACATTTTTTCAAAAACGTACATTTTGTTCAATTAACATCTTTCTCAAAAATTTACAAAATTTCATAAATTGACAAAACATTGATCTCTGACTGAATTTTATTAATAAATACATACACACAATTGTGCTCGACAAAACATTTAGAAAAATTAATGTTGAAATTGTTAAAATTGTATGTACCAATTGACAAAGTGTTATTCAGAAATTGTTGTAAGTTTTATTAGGAATTAGGACATGGGCATAATTGCATGGAAAGATTAAAAATTATAATATAAATAAAAAAAACGACAAAATTTTGTGCAAAATTTACACTACTTGAAGTGTTCATAATTTATTGCTTCGATTTGACTTGAATGAAAGATAGTAGAAGCAATTTAGACGGTACGTGCTAAACATTGTTAAATATTATTTGATTCTACAAGCACGCAGACAACTATAAGCAATGTGCGTATATAAAAAAATTTCTGTCGTACTTAACATTCCGGCAGGACGTTGGGACTCCCAAAATTGCATTTACATACCTGCTCATATGCAACATGTGTGTTTCGGCGTCCTTCGGAATATTTCTTTTGGTTCAAGTCTTTCTTTTAGGAAAAATAATAATAATAATTTTATATATGGTTTTTTGTGCGAATGGTAATCGACGACAGCGATTTGTAAGATTTCCCCCACAAAAAATCAATCGTTCTCATTGAAACTCTAAAAAACCTGCGTAAAGTTTCCCAACTATATACAACAGCTTTGGGAGCAAAAATGTACATAATTATTTCAGCAACAGAAATTTTTGAGGCTTACCAAAATGTGTGAACATTTACGCATTTACACTTGGGAATGTTAAGGGGCAATAGGTCAAATATTCGCAGGATTACCTACTTTAGTTTTCAAGAATTTTATTAAAACTTGTAATACAAGTTTAGAATTGAATTTAAATATGTAACAGAATTTTATAATTTTATTAAAATTTTTAATAGATTTTTGAATTTGACTATAGAGGTTTATTAGAATTTTAAAATTTTATTAAAATTTGTAATAGAATTTTAGTTTTTTGTTAAACTTTGGAAGATAATTTTGAAATTGTATTAAAAGTTGTAACAGCATATTGGAATTTTATTAAAATTTGTAATAGAATTTAGAAATTTTATGATTTGTAATGAAATTTTGAAATTGTATTGAAATTTGTAATAAAATTTTATTAAAATTTTGTATTAAAATTTTATAAAAAATTGTAATAAAGTTTTATTAAAATTTGTAATAAAACTTTATTAAAATTTGTATTAAAATTTTAAATAAAATTTGTAATAAATTTTTATTATTTGTCTAAATGTTAATTAAAACTTATTAAATATTCTTATTTTACTTTGTTACACAATTGTAGTCAAATTAGTTACAGCATATAATTAAAATGTTCTCCTGGATTTAATTCAAATTTTCCACCAAATTCGAAATTTAAAAATTTTAGTTCATTAATTTCAAGAATATTTTTTAAGAATTAAAGTTTTTTCAAAGGGTATTTTTTGTCCATAATGATGTCCTTGAAAACCATCATAATATGTCATTTCTTTCTCACATTTACATTTATTATTTCCGGACTGGTCATCAGTATTTTACAAATGCTTCTGTCTGTGTCAGTGAAAGTGTTGGATCCAAATTTGTACCGAAGCATCAATTATTACCTGACGTATTCTTTGCAAAGCCGTACGTATACATACAATAAAGAAAATTGTGTATAAACTTTAAAATTTAACAGTCGAAACTATATTTTTTTGAGTCAATCTTTAAAATTTGGGAGGATTTCCAGAGGTAACATTTATGTTCGACTGGTGGTCCAATTCTCGTATCATCCTATTCTCACCCCAGGAAGATGTCCTAAAACATGTTGTCAAGGAGAGTTCCCTGGTTATAGTCAACCATTCCTACGAGATTGAGTGGCTGGTCGGCTGGACACTAGGGGAGCATATCGGGAATCTCGGGAATATCAAATCCTTCGTCAAGCGTAGCCACCAATATATTCCCGTGTTAGGTTGGAGCTGGAAAATGCAGGATTATATTTTCCTAGAGAGAAACTGGGAGAAGGATAAGGCCAATTTTGCACGGCAGATGGAAAATTTGACAAAATACACGGACCCCTTTTGGGTAATTTTCATGTATTTTTTTTTTAAATTTCATCAAATTTTGAGGAATGTTTTGAAACTAGATTAGGAATGTTTCTAAATTTGTAAAATTGTCTACAATATTGAATTTAAATTTTTTTGAGAATTTTGCGGAAACTTTTTAAATTCTACTGTATTTTGTCCAGTATTTGGAACGTTCTACAAATTCCTAATAAAATGTAAAACATGTTCCAACAATTTGCCAAAATATTCTTCATTTGGCAAAATTTCATGTTTTATGTTTAATTAATGTTTTATTTTGTTAATTTTTTTAATTTTATTAAATTTTTTAATTTTGTTAAATTTTTTAATTTTGTTATATTTTTAGATTTGTTAAAATTTTTAATTTTGTTAAATTTTTTAATTTTGTTAAATTTTCTAATTTTGTTAAATTTTTTATTGTTGTCAAATTTTTTAATTTAGGCAAATTTTTTAATTTATTTGAATTTTGAAATTTTGTCAAAATTTTTAATTTTGTCAAATTTTCAAGTTTTGACAATTTTTTTAATGTTGGCAAATTTTTAAATTTTGTCAAATTTTTAAATTTTGTCAAATTTTGAAATTATGTCAATTCCTAAAACTTTATCAATTATTGCTCATTTTGTAAATTGTCAATATAATCCTGTCGATTTTTTTAATTGTAAATTTTTTCAATTTTTGTCGGTTTTTTAATTGTCAATATTGTCAATTTTTAAAGTGTGTCAATTTTTAAATTTTGCCAAAAATATATTATGTAAATTATTAAATTTTGTTATTTTTTATATTTTGTCCATTTTAGTAATTTTTAAAATTTGGTTAGTTTAAAAAAAATTTTCAATTTCAGTATTTTTCAAAATTTTGCTAATTTAAAAATTTTGCTAAATATCAATCAACTGTTTACCAATCGTAAATTTACGTTTTACAAATTTCCTTAAAATGAACAAGCACTGAATGTTTCAAACTACAATTTGTTCTACCCACAGTTGGTGCTCTTCCCAGAAGGAACGCGCTTTACCCAAGCAAAACACAAAGAATCCATGGCAGTCGCCCGCTCAAAAAATCTCCCGGAACTCAAACATCATCTCTTACCGCGAACTAAAGGTTTCGTTGAGGCGATTCGTAATCTTAGAGAGTCAATACCAGCGATTTACGACTCTGTAGTTGCTTTCAACCCAAACGACAGATTTGAGCCCACAATCCTAAATTTGCTCAACGGCCGACAACTCACAGCAAATGTTTGGGTTCGCCGAATCCCAATGAGTGAAATTCCTGAGGATGACGTCAAAGCAGCGGAATGGCTCCATGAAATTTACCGCCATAAGGACGAATGCCTGGACAATTTTTTCCGAACAGGGGAATTCAGCCCAAAAGATAATCCACTGTCGGAGGGACAACTTTATTGTTTTGAACCTCCGCGTCGTTATTTTTCCTTTTTCAATTTAATTTTCTGGGTGTTATTAACCGGCGTCCCTCTTTGCTATTACAGTGCAAAAATATTCCTCACGGGGAACGTGACGCTCATTATAGTTATTTTGGCGGTTGTATTTTTGGGTAAATTTAAAATAAATTACATTTATTTACGCTCTTATCCATAATTTGGACTTGTGCTGACATATTAAAAGATTTGGGCGAAATTTTCTAACATATCTTTTTTTATTTTTTACAACAGTTTATTCTACCGTAGTCAACATGGTGAATGTGTCAAAAATAAACAGCGGAGAAGAGGGGACAAAAATTGGAAAATGATGAAAACCACGTAAAATCAACTATTAGGAGCCCGCTTACGAAAATTGCCTACAGCTCAACAGTCAATATTTTTTTAATAAATTTTTAAATTTGAACAATGTCAATATTTGTAAAATTTGTTAAAATTTTCACTTGCCAAAATTTTGTTTAGCTAAACTTTTATATTGCTAACCTTTTATTTTGACAAAATTTTCTTTTGTCAAAATTTTCTTTGGCCTAAATTTATTTTTCCAAAATTGTTTAAGTTTGTTGAAATTTTAACCATGTCAATGTTTGCAAAATTTGGTAAAATTTTCACTTGCCAAAACTTTATTTTGCCAAAATTTTATGTTGCCAAAATTTTATGTTGTCAAAATTTTATTTTGCCTAAATTTATTTTGCCAAAATTGTTTATGTTTGTTGAAATTTGAACAATGTCAATATTTGCAAAATTTGGTAAAATTTTCACTTGCCAAAACTTTATTTTGCTAAAATTTTATTTTGCCAAAATTTTATTTTGCCAAAATTTTATTTTGCCAAAATTTTATGTTGTCAAAATTTTGTTTTGCCTAAATTTATTTTGCCAAAATTGTTTAAGTTTGTTGAAATTTGAACAATGTCAATATTTGCAAAATTTGGTAAAATTTTCACTTGCCAAAACTTTATTTTGCCAAAATTTTATTTTGCCAAAATTTTATGTTGTCAAAATAATAACAAATAGCTGAGTTGTCGACTCGTTCTGCTGCAAATTGCGATTGCAATATTCTTTTATATAAAAGAGAGTTAACCATCCGTGCATCATTAAGTGGCAAGTTCTTGTGACTGTATGTAAAGCCAAGGGCATGGATTTTGTACCTGTCACTTTTTATATTTTCGAAATTCCCTTTGACATACAATTTTTACTTTAAATATTTTTTGCATATTTTTTCGAGGTTCTAATGAATATATCCAAATATTTGCTTATTAGCAATGGCGGATAACTCATCCTGCACCTTGCGTACATTGATAGCCTTTACATCAGACATATCTATGTACAGCACTTGGTTACTGTCGTGCATATCGTCATACCACGAAATAAACTGTTTTTGTATATTTTTGCTGTTTCTGTCCTCTTTTTACTCAACTTTGCCTAGCTAATCAGGAATATTGACACGGATATTTGCCCAAAGTTTTTTGGACTAAATACAATAAATTGTTTTTATATGTACATCTGTACAGTGGAGTCCAGTATTAAGGACATTTTTTCGTAATTACAAAATGCACGTGATTAAGGGTCTACATATTAGAAAATACTTGCTGTATGGCTTTTGAAGTGGAGAACAAGTTTTTACGAGGAATTGCATAATAGCATTTCAAACTAATATAAATTGTTGAACTAATACTTACATTGCTTAAATCAGAACCAATTATTCACATTACACAGAATGTCGTAAGGAATAATACACTAATTATCTCTAATATTGCTTTACATATTTTATTTGCCTGACGATATTACGTTTGCAAGGAATTCCGCATATTGAGCATCGCAGATCATGTTGCCCTTTGGTTAGGAATTTTCAAGGATTTTGACAAATACAAAATTTTGAAGAGTTTAGTCACATTTTAAAGAATTTTAGCACATTCTGAAGAATTTGTACAAATTCTTTAAGAATTCTGTCAAATTTGTATAAAATTTATCATATTTTATAAAAATTTTGTCAAATATAATAAGAATTTTGTCAAATTTTATAAGAATTTTGTCAAATTTTATAAGAATTTTGTCAAATTTTATAAGAATTTTGCCAAATGTTAAAAGATTTGTCAAATTTTGAAAGAATTTTACTAATTTTTAAAAGTATTTTGTCAAATTTATAAAGTATTTTATCAAATTTTAAAAGAATTTTGTCAAATTTTAAAAGAATATTGTCAAAATTTACAACTATTTTGTCAAGTCTTAATGAATTTCGATTATAAAGATTATTGCAAAAACGTTACGGATTTTGTAAAATTTTGAGGAATCTTAGAAATTCCATTGTGATTCAAAAAGATGACCTGTTGTAAAAGTATAATTCCTGTCCAATTATTTATCGCAATAACATTCATTATTTCCGGGCTTCTCATCAGCATTTTTCAAGCGTTGCTGTTTGCGTCACTCAAATTGTTGGATTCAAATTTGTTTCGAAAAATCAATTATTATCTGGCCTACTCTTTGCACAGCCGTACGTTCAGTACATAATTTAATAATTAACGTTAAAAGATTGTTACTAATGAAATTCGTGTAATTTCCTAAAATTGTTGTCCTCTTTGTTTTAGAATTAACTTTTCTTGTTGACTGGTGGTCCAACTCTCGCGTCATTCTATTCACGGACAGGGAGGATGTGTCGAAATATTTGGGCAAGGAGCCGACTCTGATTCTGTCTAACCATTCCTACGAAATTGAGTGGCTAGTGGGCTGGAAATTAGCGGACGTTTTTGGAGTCCTCGGAAATACAAAATCCCTGGCAAAGAAGAGCCACCAGTACATTCCCATAATTGGCTGGAGCTGGAAGACGCAGGATTATGTGTTCCTGGAGAGAAACTGGGAGAAAGATAGAGCAAGTCTGGGGGAGCAGTTGGGAAATTTGAGGAAATACATTGATCCATTTTGGGTAAAGGATTTCAACAACTTTCATCTTTGGTTTATTAGGAATTTTACCTTTTATTTTATTTAGTTTTTTTATATTTTAACTTGTTTGTTAAATGCGTCAGTTTTTTTAATTTTGGAATATTTTATTTCATTTTTAGAACTTTAATAAATCTTTGCAAAATTTGTCTTTTTTGTAATTTTATTGAATGCTTGGAATTTTCGTTTTTATAAATTTAATAGATTTTTAAAAATTTACAAAGTTTCCATATTTTGTTAATCATTATTTACAATACTTGTTATTTTGCCAATTTGTCTATTTTATTTTCAAAATTGTTATTTACAAGGTCAAATTTTTTCGCGTTTTTCTATTTTAGCAATTTGTTGTCAATTTTTGTGCATTTGGTCATTTTGAAAAAAATTGATCCATATTTGTTTCAATTTATGTAAAATCTTTCAATTGTTTTTTAATTTTTGTCAAATCTGCCAATTTTTGTATGAACTTGTGCCAAATGTTTAAATTTTTGTATAAATTCGTGTCAAATCTTACCATTTTTGTTTCAATTTGTGTCAACTTTTTAAATTTTAGTATCAATTTGTGTCAAATCGTAAAAATGTTGTATCAATTTGGGTCAAATCTTAAATTTTTGTCAAATCTTTAAATTTTTGTCAAATCTTTAAATTTTTGTCAAATATTTAAATTTTTGTCAAATCTTTAAATTTTTCCAAATTTTCCAATTTTTGTCAATTTTTTTCAATTCTTGTCAAATCTTTTAATTTTTGTTGATTTTTACAATTTTTGTCGATTTTTTCAATTTTTGGTAAATCTTTTAATTTTTGTCAAAGCTTTTAATTCTTGTATCAATTTGTGTCCAATCTTTCATTTTTGGTATTAATTTGGATCATATCTTTTAATTTTTGTAAACTTTCCCATTTTTTCAAATATTTTGTCAATTGTTGTACACTGGAACCTCGCTATAAGAGAAGGCTATAAATCACCAAAATCTGCCTCTTATATAGAAATTCTCTTATAAA
>JAQGAK010003777.1:0-13994 GCA_034696945.1 Lipothrix lubbocki
TTTTGTATTAATTTTTGTATTAATTTTTGTATTAATTTTTGTATTAGTTTTTGTATTAATTTTTGTATTAATTTTTGAATTAATTTTGTATCAATTTTGTCCAAATTGAATTCAGGATAATCCTATAGGAAAACCATTACAGACACCTAAACGGTCTTTAATTCCTCATTAGGAACTATGGCCGTGATTATCATCGCCCTAGATTGCGATCTGCGAGAAGGTGGAAAATCGACGCCCTGGAAGTGTAAGAGAAAAATGCTGACTTGAGGATATGTAAAAATGGTCAAATAAATGTTAAAAATGGCCTCTCAATGGACTACAACATCATAGGAAGATAGCAAACATATATATTTCTATTTATATGCAAAGTGTTAATCAGCAGCGGATGAGGAACAAACAGGAAAAAGTCTTCCTCATTTGTAATTTATAACATTTGTGTGCACCTTGCCCTCCTCCAATCTTTTGCCATTGTTTTTTTCTGCAGAGCATTAAATTTGGCATTAACATGTCCCGTTCCTATCCAAATTCATACATTAAAGTCCTCTGATTAAAATTAAATACACGTACATATGTATAGAGAATTTATGTTTATAGTCTGTGGGAAAAAATCCGCCGTTATATCAACATTACTCCTGCTCCCTATGCTGATTATATATCATGGAAGCTTTTAATTTTAAATGATTTCACGCCTCATGACGACGTTCTTGCATTGTCTTCTTATGGCTTGAGCAACGGAGCGGCAAAAATTTTTCACATCTTTTTTTTATTCTCTTGTAACGTTGTTCTTGGGAGTTAAGTACCTTGCGTATAGATTAATAAAGTATCATTTTGTACCTATATTCATCATTTCATTTTTTATTTAAAAATGTATTTGTGTCATTCTGTGTGATAAACAATGCCGTTTTTAGCTCCTTTGCAGTTTTGGAAGAAATCAATATATTGTCGGTTGAACTTTAAAAAGTGATAAAATTGTCGTAACGTTATATATGGCTCAAAAATCATTTTAGCACATTTGCAAGTTTAACCGACAATTATGTAGTATATAGGATTTACCTTGTTTTGCAAGATAAACGCACACAACTGTACAAGTTTTAATAAATTAAATTAATTCTTATTTTAATAAATTTAATAAATTTTAATTCTTTTAATAAACTTAATTAATTATTATTATTTTGATTTAATTATTATTATTTTGATTTAATTATTATTATTTTGATTTAATTATTATTATTTTGATATAATTATTATTATTTTGATTTAATTATTATTATTTTGATTTAATTATTATTATTTTGATTTAATTATTATTATTTTAATAAATTAAATTAATTACTACTATTTTGATTTAATTTTTATTATTTTATCTCTTTATTAAATTAAATTAAAAATTAATATTTTATTTTTCATCCATTTAATGCTTTTTTTCTTACAAAACCCAACTCATTGAATTTTTATTTTTTGCTTTTATTTTTAAATAAAAAATTATTAAAATATTAAAATTATTAAATTAATTTTAATCGATCATATAAATTGTAAATAATTTAACTATTTCTATTTTTAAACCATTTACTATGCATACATCCCTTTAAATTAATTATTCCCCATCTTCCCTCCATTTCATTAAAATGTGTATCTTTTTACTAATTAAAACTGAAGGAAATCGTAAAAATATAAGTATATATATAATGAATAAACTATTAACAGTTAGTAAGCTGTCAAGTGCGAATAATAAAAGTTTATCCTTAAGACCCAGAAAATAAAATGATAAAATTAAAAAAAATATATAAACTAATATAATATTAAATGTTATAATGTCATATGGGAAGTTATACTCATATATGTTGTTCCAAAACAGCGGAATTCTCATCCCAGCTCACATCAGTTTCCAAAAGTTGCACTCTTGACTGACATTTTTATCTCGGACAATACTGCACACACACATATGTACATACATGCATGTAAATAAATACATACATCTAAACGTACATCTTAATTTATGGAGGGATTTTATGACAGAAAAAATCCGTGAACCAAACCAACGACGACAACGCAAATGCTATTTAAAGCACACACAAAACTATTATTCATTAACGGTCCCGAAATGAAGATTATGCTTTAATAGTAAAATAAATGATAGTATTAATAATACATATAGAGCATTTAATACATATATAAAACATATACATGGGAGGTAAAAGTTATACATTTTGCACAAAAATCCTGAGAGAATATTTAAAAAAAAAAGAAGAAAAGAATAATATATGTAGACGACAATTAAAAAAGACGACGACGACGACGAATGATGAAGACCGGATGGGAGCGATGAGATAGGGAAATCTGTATATAATAATTCCTATACAACATAGAGATATGCCCTTCAAAGTCTTTTTTTGAAGATCCTCATCAAGATTCAATTCATAACCTCGATCTTCCTTCTTTTTACATTTAATTTACAGACGAAGAGTTGTTGTACAATTCAAGACTAAACGAGATTCCTTATAATAATCAAAATAAACATTTTCTCATATAAGTCCTGTATACTTGTGAGTATCTTCCGCCCGAAACAAACGATTGTAATAAAATCCGGAGATAACGATCTCATCACATCACCATCACAAGCTTTGTATAGTATTACAGTAAAATCCCCATTGGTGTGCAGATGACATTGTAAACAATGAAATCTTAAGAGCAAAATGATGTTTGAGGTATATAGAGACATATTAAAAGTATAGGAAAAAATTATTTATTACAATGGACCTGTGTGGAGCTGTAAACATTAGAGGTATAGGGAGCTTCCCTTATTGTTCCAGCACCCTTCAAAAGCTGGCGAATTCTCAGGTTGGACATTAGTTGGTCGTGGGAATTCGGCAGGGAACGCGCTACATTTTGAGGATTGCTGGAGAAATTTGGAAATATAATAATTGTTTGTATTATAAGACAATTGTTGTTGTGTTTGAAGATAATTTGGCTAAATATTTTTTGATTTTGCCAAAATTTTAAAGAATTCAGAAATTTTAAGAAAGTATTTTTAAAGTTTGAAATTTTATAAATAACAACGTGATAGACATTTTTAAGTGACGTGGAGTTGTCAACTATGTCGAACACTATAAGACGTTAGGTTTTTTTAATTACAACGTCGTGAATTTCCTAAAATTCTTAGGAAGTTTTTTGTGTTGGGGATCTTTGCTGTTTCGGAAGACCTTCTATAGCAGCAATATGTGGAGGCTCTATGTGGTAAGACAAGTTATTTTATTTAGTCTTTTAAATTAATTTTTATTAATAATTAAATTAGATTCCACCAAAAGATTTTGTAGAACTATAGGATTTGACATTTTGTAAATAAATAATTTGAATAATTGTAAAATATAACTTATTTTTTGAATTTCTAAATACATAGTTTTTAATTGTTTAAAATAACGTGTTTTTGAAATTTCTTTAAAACTATGTTTTACATTTTTGGAAACTATTATAAATTTTGTATTTTAAAAAATTATATTAAATTTTGTATTTTCAAAAATATTTTAAATTTTGTATTTTCAAAAAGATTTTGCATTTTGTATTTTCAAAAATTATTTAAAGATTTGTATTTTTAAAAATTATTTAAAATTTTGTATTTTTACAAGTTGTTTTAAAATTTGTATTTTTAAAAATTATTTAAAATTTTGTACTATAAAAAATTAATTGAAATTGTGTATTCTTAAAATTTATTTTGCGTATTTAAAAAAAATCATTTAAATTGGGCATTTAAAACATTTTTTTTAAATTCATTTAAATTAGGCATTTTAAACATTTTCAAAAAAATTCATTTAAATCGGGCATTTAAAAAATTTAATTTCAATTGGTTATTTTACAAAATTCATTTAAATTGGCTATTTACAGAAAATTGGTATTTTTTTAATTTTTCGGAAATTGAGTAGAATTATTTGTTTAAAATGGTTTGAAAATTATTTAAAATCGAGTTTTGCCAAATTTTTTAATACTTATTTCACGTTGGATTTTTATAAATTTTGTTACCTAATTAAATATGACTCGGTATTTCCAACGTTTGTAACAAACTTTTTATTATTAATTAAAAATATTATTTTTAAGAATCGTTTTTTGCAAGAATTTACTTTTTCATTGCATTATGTACCTTGCAGAAAGCTATAAAAAATTATAATTAATTTGCGAAATTGAATTTAATGTTATAATTTGTTTGATTTCATTAGATTTTTAATTAATTCGATACGAGAAATTATTTATAAAATACAATTATATTTATACTTATACTTAATGAATTTAGAATTTTAATCCAGTTTTTAATATGTACCCCAAATGTTAATGCCATATGCTTATACATTATTTTCCAGATTTTAGCACTCTCTCTCAGTCCTGCCTCCCCGTCCCGCCAAGGCCAAAAATCCCGCCACTACCGTCAAAACCTTTACAACTACCGCCCACAGTCCGCCGTGGTCGTCGATGACGAAATCGAATATCGTTCCTATGACAACAATTTCGGTCCTATGAACGATTCCCCCTCGGGGAAATATGGCTACAGGCCCAATAGCCGCAATTCCTACTATCCCTCAATGCCCCCGCCCATTGAAAATCCGCGCTGGTCAAATACGCCCGGCTATGATGATGATTACCAGCAAGATTTGGATTTGCCCGAGGATGACGACGTAGAAACGGATGCGCAGCCCTACAATCCCCCAGCGCGCACGAATTACAATTCAAATAATAACAATAATAACAACAACAATAATAATTACCGCCCACTCGGCCCGCGCCCTTCCCCACCGCCAACGCCAAGGCGCTTCTGGGATGATCAATCCGGCCGCGAGCGCGGCGACCCGTCTTACTCCTTCGGCTACGATCTTCATGACCAAGCGCGCCATGAAAACGCAGACGTCTATGGGAATGTGAATGGAGACTTTTCGTTCATCGATGATGAAGGTACGTTTAGGAAAATCAGTTACAGCGCCGGCGCTAATAAAGGATTTGAAGTTTTGCACAAAACACCCAATGATCCACCCAGTTTTCCATCCCAAGCGCAATTTTCAAACTCACAATTCTCTTCCGGATTTTCAAATTCTCAAAACGGCTTTTCCAATTCTCAAGGCGGATTTTCCCCTTCGCACGTCAGCGGATTCCCTGGGTCCCAGAGCGGATTTCAGGGGTCACAGAGCGGGTTCCAGGGGTCACAGAGCGGATTCCAGGGGTCACAAGGAAGTGGATTTCCGGCTTCACCGCCCAGGCGCCCAAAACTAAAACCGCCATCAACAGTCCATCAAAATGGCGGGCCGCGAATTAGAATTCCAAATCCAAACCAGGGACCAACGCGCATGCCGCCGGCGCGCCCACAGCAACCGCCAGAAGATCTTGCGAACAGTGGCGCCGGCATTGGAATTAGCATTCCTGTCCCTAATGGAGGCGGAAATCGGCAGGGTGGTTCGCGCGGAGGCGGCAATAGGAATGTTAATAATGGCGGGAATGGAAATGAAGTTGAGCAAAGCGCGCCGCCAGGAGATAATTCTCCAAGTCCGGTGAATAACGTGGAAAATGTTGAGAACGTTGGGGAAGACGGTGGGCCAAAGTCCTGGGGCGCGCTGGGTGGTCACCACAATAACGCCGGGCGGCCGCGCCAGATGCGGAAGCGCAAGCCCTCGTTAGTTGTGAAGGTGAAGAGGCCGGTGCCGATGGGGCCCAATCAGTCATCTCCTGGTAAGGCTTTCGAGATTTTACGCTATTACCTTTGACATTTAGGACCCTTATCCTCTTTTTTGGGTAGATTTGTTTTCATTGCACTGTATTTTTGTATTTTTAATTGCACTATTTATTCAAAATAAATAAGTGCTTTTATTTAATATTATTGAATCCATAATTTTCCATCGTCGATCTCATTTCACGTGGTAACTCTACACATTGTCATTTTTTCAGCATTTAATATTTTATGACTATTTTTTATTTTCGCCTCACGTAGATTTAAGTTTCTGACCATAAAACTATTACAATCATTTTTATATTTTTTGAATTAATTAAGAAAGTTATGTATACACATATTGCCCAGAAAAATCTGAAAATGGTTTTATAAATATTATTTAATTCTTTTAGATTACACAAATTTTTAACTTCAGAAATTATCAATTCTGGAATTCCTCACACATTTTTAAAATTGATTCAAATATTTTCCAAAAATATTGGAAAATTATTTTTTAAAATTTCCCAAAAATCGTAGAAAATTATTTAAAAAAGTTCTAAAAATTCGCCGATAATTATTTTTAAAATTTCTAAAAATTACTAGAAAACTATTTTTTTTAATTCTAGAAATTACTAGGAAATTATTTTAAAAATTTCTAAAAATTACTACAAAATTATTTTAAAAATTTGTAGAAAATTATTTAAAAAACTTTCCCGAAATTCGTAAAAAATGATTTTAAAAACTTCCAAAAATTCGTAGATAATTATTTTAAAAATTTTTAAAAATTACTAGAAAATAATTTTTTTTTCTAAAAATTACTAGAAAATTAAAAATAATTAAAATATTTTTCAAAAATTACAAAAACAAATTCTAAAATTATTAATACCAAAAAACTCCAAATTCTTTTAAATACATGTTTTTACGTCTCTATAAGCAGAAATAATAACGGAAACTATACAAATTGAGTTGTTTGCCTATGTATAAATAGCACCACAGCACAATAAATTTAAACCGGAAAGGTATTTCACGGAAATTAGACCATCACAGATGAAAATAATGCATTTATGTAAATAGCCCATGTAGAAAATCACAATAATTAAATTAAGACTTGCGCACGCATTGTAAATTTGTTGTAAATATTGCACTCATTACAAAATCAATTTAAATTCAATTTATAAATTATGTATGAAAATTAGGTAGATTGATGATAAATATTTGCACCCCAGCACTATAAAAAAGCTGTAAAAAAAAAAACTCACACCAAGACAATATGTACAAAATGTAAATACAGCCTGGGTCTACTACCGACCGCCCAATCCTGGCCGGCCACTTGCAGGTGGTGGTGGACAGTCGTCCTGGTCGAAGAAGCCGCCCGGCCCGACCGTCGCGCCCTTCCCCGACGACGGTTCGGACGACGATCGCTGGAACGACGAGAATGACGTCGACCCTTACCCCAAGGACAAATCCTACTCCTTCGGCTACAACACGGGGGACCAGACGCGGCAGGAGGTGTCGGATGCGTTTGGAAATATCCGCGGGTCCTACTCCTACGTGGATCCCCAAGGGATCCAGCGCACCGTTCATTACACGGCGGGTCACTCCGGCTTCAAAGTCCTCAATGCGCAGCCATCCTTCCTCCGACCCGTGTACACGGAGGCGCCCTCTATCCCCATCCCCATCCCCGTCATGTCCCAACTCTCGCACTACCAACTCCCCCAAGCCTCCACCATCGTCTACCACATTCATCCGGACAGCGCGGCGGGGAATTCGGAATGGAAGCCCTGGGAGCCCACGAGGATCTCCAAGCCATCCATGTACCGCCGCCATCATCATCACCACCACCATCACCGACGCCCCCGAATGCGAAATTCCTCATCGTCCCTCCCCCAAAATAATTTATTCCGCCTGACCCACGAAAACCACAGGTTCTTCCCCACCTTTACCAACATCCTAGAAACTGAACCCACCACGACGGACTTCGCGGGAACGGATGAGGCGGAGTCCATTAGCGTCACGGAGAAATTCGAAGAGATCCCAAATTACCGAAATGTCCAGCAGCAGAATCGGCGCCGAAGTGATAAATTGAAAAGACTCTCGAAGCAATATCAACAGCAGCCCGTTTTCCAATATGCGCGCACTAAATCCGGCAGCCATGACAGATCCTTCAACAACAATCTTGACAAATCATTTAATCCTGAGAGATCATTTAATCCCGAGAGATCATTGAACCCTGAGAGATCATTGAACCCTGAGAGATCATTGAGCCCTGACAGATCATTGAACCCTGATAGGCCAATCATCAACTCTGATAGAGCAACCAACCCTGACCGACCAATCAGCAGCTTGATCGACAGACATGGCAGCAACGCCCGTCGCCTCTCCAATCGCTTGTACAACTCTGAATCGGCGGATGAGGCAGCGCTGGAAGATCAGATTTTCTCCGATGCATACGAAACGAGTACGACGACCACGCCGACGCCGAAACCTTCCAGACGTCACCACCATCACCACAGCCACCACCGCACGTCCAAGGAGCGAATGAGGAAATTGGGGCAAAGTGGGAATAATAAAACTATAGATTCATCACTAAATAGCCCCGCGCCAGTTTTAAATTCCCCGCCAACAGAGAATCCTACCCCAGCCATGGCGATGACCATCGACGGTGAGCCAGATATCCGGACTTACCAGGGCGGCTACGGCGATAAGAATCCTCTGCTGGTGATTTCCGAGACTAGCAGCGCTCCAAGTAGCAGTGGTAGTAGCAACAGTGGGAAGCGCGCTCAGCGCAAGGCTTCTTCTGGGGAAAGGCGGACGGCGAGCGTGGAGATGACTGTAAATAATAGTAATAATGAGAGTAATAACAACGGTCCAGTCACCACCACGGGTATTAATAATAGCATGGGGAATGACGCCACACCAGCGGAGTCCATGCAAATGACGGCAGTTGTCAAGCCGGAAAATAGCGCGGAGGGCGTGAAGACGACTTCAAAGGAGAAGTACGTCTCCCCCGCTTCTATGCTCGCTGCCAAAATGGCCTCCCCGCAGACGCCGAAAATAGCTTCTATTTCCGCCATAACCCTTCCCATGGCCATGAATCCCGATGGGATGATCCCTGCAGATATGAATTTGGAGATGGTTCCCGCGTCCGCGGAAGTTTAAATTTCCCCCCAAATTTCGCCTTAACTTTCTACTAATGGAAAACTCCTGAGTGTTGTAAAAATGCGGATACTTGTAAATATTTTTCTTCTACTTTTTTTAGATTATTGATCATGTAAATATTTTTCTTCGACATTCTTTTTAGATTGTGTAAATATTTTTTGTTTTATTAGTTTTAGTATTTTTGCAATGAATTTGCAACACATTTTTGAATTTGTAAATAATTTGCATACAAATTTTAAATTTGTAAACAATTTGCGACAAAATTTTGAATTTGTAAATAATTTGCGACAAAATTTTTTAATTTGTAAATAGTTTACAGCAACTTCTTTTGTGAATACAATTTTTGTAAAATTGTAAATAATGTTTCACAATTTTAAACCGTAATTTAATTAATGTAACATTATGCATAACATAACATTGTGTTTTTAAATTATTATTATTGAATTTCTAGGGATTTAATTTAGTTTTTAAATTAATTCTTGACGTTGTTTTCTTCAGATTTGTAAATATTTTTCATCAAAATATTTTTACTTGAAGTTTTTTACATTGAATCCACTTAAATTTGTCCATTTTCTATGAATCTTTCTCTTGTTTCTCTCTTTTTCTCTCTCCTCTTCCAACTTTTTCAAATCTAAATTGCCTCTTTTTGACTATATGGACATTGCCCTCTGACGCTTGACAATTTTTAATAGAAGAAACCACAACGACAACAACAACAACGACGACGACTGAAGCGACGCCGACGCTAGACGAACCGACACCCCGAACAGGTGTGATGATCCGCCGCCGAATGCGCCGACGCAAGCTCAAAAAGCAACTTGTGACGACAACGACGACGACGACTTTCCCGCCCCCGGCAGCCTTTGAACGTTTGACTTTGACGGACTACGTCGACTACGAACTTCCGACGCATGACTACTACTGAATTATTTGACAATCTACATGCCATGATTATCATTTATCAACTGTTTTTAATTTTCCAGACTTTGTACAATATTACTTTAAAAGATTTTCTGTAGATCTAATTTAGCTACATATTGACGATTCGAAACGACAGTACAAAAATGATTCCTAAATAATCTCCAGATTTATTACATGATACAAAATACACAAGATTTTTACTTTTGAGCCTTGAGACTGACACAATTGATCTTTTAACAAATATTCTTTCTGACATTTCCTTGACAATTTATGACGCAATATGGATTATCTATTATTCGATTATTCGGATTCGTATTATTAATTTTGATTTTACATTTAAATCTGCGACCTGCTGACAAATTTGACCTGACCTTTGACAAAACGGAGACACTATAATATATTGATATGACAAATACTTATTGGTCGATAATTTTAAAATGTATCCACTATTATAATTTTTTATTTCCTTCCTTACGTCGTGACACACGTTAAACGTTGTTGAACTTGATCTCAAACTGTACCAATTACTTGAACAAATACTTTGCTTTACTTGACCGCACAATTAAACTTGCTTGACCTTAATTGAACTCATTCTTGACTTTTGACACTTGAGTTTTAACTTGACTTCACACTTAAACTTGATCTCACATTTGAACCTGAACTTGACCTCACACTTAATCTTGACCTCACACTTGAACTTGACCTCACACTTGAACCTGAACTTGACCTTTCACTTGAACTTGACCTTCTTGAACTCAAACTTGACATGCAACTTAATCTCAAACTTGACGTAAAAATTGACATGACACTTGACCTAACAATTGACAAGACACTTGACCCAACAATTGACAAGACACTTGACCTCTCAATTGACAACCGACTTGACGGAAAACTTGACACCGCCTATACATTACATATGCTTTGATGTTCAACTTGTACATTTTTCTATTTGTAAATAATACTCAATTATTACCTTTATTGTTATTTTAATAAGCTTAAATTTTAATACTAATTAGTTTTAATATACAATTTTTACGCATAAGATCCTTCATTAAAATGTCTATTTATAATTAATTTTTTTCATTCCATTTTATCTTTCATTTCTTTTTTTGTACATACTTGCTCTCCGGCATTTAGAATTCCATGAGTGAATAAAATTCATTCCGCTTTCTGTATCTTTCACTTGACTTTATCATTATTTTTATTATTATTATTATATGATCGGGCTCGATAGTATAACTGAGTTTTCCCTTGACTTTGTAATTAACGTAATTAATAATGACTTCATATTTTCTTTATTTCATAATTTTATTTCACTAAAGACCATCATTATGTATGTATCATTACGTATATATGTAATTTGTATTTTCATTCGGGCTTATTCACTTTCTAAAAGTTGCTCCATGAGGAAAATGTGCTCAAAAATGCTAAAAAAACAGGTACAAAAAAGCACCCTTGTTTCTACTTTAAAAAGTCACCCTGATCATTAAAATGTGCTTATGGCAGCCAATTCTTGGAGAAATGGGGCTGAGGTCCGGAGGGAAACGTCCACTATGACGTCCATTACTTCTGGTAAATTCTTCTATTTTTCTAAATTCTTTCTATTTTTCCTCAATTATTGTTAGTTTGATAAAAAATATAAATGCTTTTTAAATTTAAAAACAAGTTATTAAAAATATTTTTTTTTATTTAAAAATTTTTTTAAATGAATTAACAAAATTGAAAATCCATAATTTAACACGTGCTCGCACAGAAACGGACATGCAATGGCCGTCCCAATACCTCGGAATCAAACGTCGTTGGACGTTTCCAGCAGGGAATGACAAGAAGTCAATGAAATCAAGACAGGAGAAGGCGATGAGGGAATATAAGGAGAAACAGAAAGCGAGGAGGCAAAATAATAATAATATTCTCATAAAAAAATAAGTTTACAAATTATTTAAAAAATATTATAAAAATTAGTATTGAAAAAATTCTCAAAAGTTATTTAATTAAAAATTACCTATTATAATTATAGTATTTCAGATAATTAAATTTTAAAATTTATTTCTACCAGTACATCCAATATGATAGAGGCAGAAGGGGAAAGTTCTGAGGAGGATTGCTACACTCACGTCGTTGTCGACGATGATGGAAGAATATTGGAGGTGATTCAAATGGAGGCTGAAGATGGCAATGAAAATGGTTCCGTCAGTGTGGACGGAGTTTCCAAATCTGCAGCAGGAAAACCGAAGGTTAAAAATCTATTCTTATACATTTAAAAAAAGTTTAAATTTATACTTTATTTTTTTACATTTTTTAAAAATATTTTTTAAATTTATTCTTTATTTTTTATATTTTTTAAAAATATTTTTAAAATTTATTCTTTATTTTTTTACATTTTTTAAAAATATTTTAAAATTTATTCTTTACTTTCTTTTAACTTTTTTTTAATAATTATTTTTAAATCTAATTTGTAATCTTGACAATTTTTCAGAAGCTCAACATGACGGAACTGGAGCATAAAATAATGAGGTTTCTACGCCATAACGCGTCCCCGCACGACGAATTTGATTTATTTGGAACGTCAATTGCGTCAAAAATGAGGAAAATTAATAGAATAGATCAACCAATGGCTTCGAAATTGCAATTCAGGATATTTGATCTAATTTATAATGCAGAAAAACTTTTAAATAAAAAATAGTTAAATAAATTACGCAATATAAAATAAAAATATATAGTGCAAATTAACATTACACTAAAAATAAATTAACAGAGCATTAATTTGTATATTTTTTAAACATATTTATTCTTGGTATAAGTTATTGGTGCAATGCAATTTATTTAGATTTTTTTATGTTGGCAATTTTATTATTGCGCCATCTTTGATAATAATAAATAATAATAATAAAGGATAATAATAAATAATAATAATAAAGGATAATAATAAATAATAATAATAAAAAATAATAATATTGTCAAATACTAATAATAAATACTAATAATAAATAATAATAATAATGTCAAATAATAATAAATAATAATAATAATGTTAAATAATAATAAATAATAATAATAATGTTAAATAATAGTAGGATTTCGTAATTTAAAATTCATTTTGTTCCACTGCCATAGTGTTAAACTTATTTGTACTTTTTTGTATTTTGTATTAATAATTAAATATGTCAAAATAACTAACAATAATTGTAAATACAACAAAATAAATGCCAAATAATAAATGTTTCTACGGACTAAATTCTGGAAAAACCATTTGAAATTCTCTTCAAATTATTATATTTGTATGCTCACAGCCATTCACCTTATCATTATCACACCTTTCATTGACAAACTGACGACGGATAATCCTCCCGCAGCGCCGAAGCATTCCCTTTTGCGTTAAAATTCCCACTCTCCACGTGCTTAAAAGCACAGCCCCGTAATTTAAAACCTTTATGTACAGCAGTGTACTTACATATAAAATGAACAAAATAAATCGAAGAAAAAAGGAAAAGCAGTCAATGACGCCGGGGATTCCCATTATCCCCCACATTTCTAAGAATTCTTTAATATTTTTCTCCTCTTCATTACTTTCTTGAACCAAAAATAATACATAGTAATTATATAAATTAGTGAGAATGTGAATGTGACAATATTTTTGATTTTAAATCCCCGAAGCCCTAAAATGGGTTATACATTTTAGAGGACACAAATGAGAATTATTGGAAATAAATGAATGAATTTTCCATATTCCAAGCACATATAATACAAAATCCTTCTCAATTTTCCGGCCTTGCAGCTTTTCCCATGACTCTCTTATTGTATCATTGCACCACTGCAGATGAGTGCATTTTCTGAGGGAGGAGAGAGCATTTAAAAAATAGAATAATATATTTAGAAAGAGTATTTTAGTCATATCATACATAACTCACTGGCAGCAAACGGGGAATAACGTCAGAAATTATCGTTTAAAAATTATGTGGAATAAATATTAATCCCTTCTAATGAGCTTCCTAAACTATGAATGTGTAATACTAATAATACATTGTATATTAGAATTAGTACGTGTAGAGCAATTTGTAATTAGGACTGTGAGTAAAATATTAATTTTCAAATGTACAACAATCATCGTTGAAAAGGCAAATATAACTATCTCCACACACTGTTGCTAAAATTATGCCATAAGAATGACTACAGCGTCCGAATATTATTTTTAAAGTTTGAATTGCAAAAGTGACTATCCCGTTTATTTACCATT
>JAQGAK010003778.1:0-13993 GCA_034696945.1 Lipothrix lubbocki
TTAATACAAAAATTAATACAAAAATTAATACAAAAATTAATACAAAAATTAATACAAAAATTAATGCAAAAATAAATCTAAAAATACTACACAATTTGAAAAACAAATAGAAGAAAATAAATTTTGACCGAAAAATAATTTTTGCATCGTTATACTTGAACGGCCCCGAATACTTTCCCGCAAGGTCGACGGAGCCCTCTCCAAAAGTGAAATGTGTCTTCTTGTGTGCAGGCAAATAACAATGGCATTTTCCAATAAAAAACCACGTTGCCATTTTGATTTTTCCTTATTTAGCCAAGTCTACAAAGACTTTATGTCTTTTAAAAAGCATGGGAAATAATATTAAAAAAAATATTTTAAACATATATTTCCTATAATTTATTGTATTTTTAATAGCCGATTTTTTTTAGATTTTTCTTTTCATTTAAAGATTTATTTTGAATTGAAAAAAAACTGAAAGAAAACCATGGATTTTGTTTTTTTTTTTTTTTATTTATTTTTCATTTTTTGTCAGAAATATTCCTGGCCTTGGAAAGGTCCAAGGTTATGAAGGAAAGGAGCTGTCAACAAATAAAAAAAAGATATTTGGGGTGGGGGGAAGGAGTTAAATGGGATTTAGCATGTGAAAGTTGTGTATTTCCTATATATTATTTCCCATATAAATATGTACAGTTATAATGCATATAAATAGTTTCCATAGTAACGGCCATGTGTTTAGTGTTCCTTTCCCTTCTCTGACTTATTTATGGCCCCGAAAAATGATTTACAAGCGTCTTCTTCTCCTTCCCCGGCTTCCTCCTCCCCGTCTCGGACATTTCCTCAGTCGTTGACAAACCCAATGGAGGCAATCTATTTATCACTTCCAGCCAGACCTCCGAACCCAAACTTTTTAAACCCTTTTAAAACATCACTTTCCCATTTTCTCACACTCCGATTTCCTATTTATTTTCCTCAAGCACCCAGTTCTATTTTCGATCCGGATTTTTCTAGGATCTTACATAATATGAGATTTAATTCTTAATTTTCATTACAATTTGCTATTCAATTTTTCAAATTCAATTTTTAAACAAATTATTTAAAAAAAATAATAATTACTGTAAGGTTCAAATATTTCATTATATTTTGTTGGCGGGAATTTTTAAATATTTGCCAAAATTTTGTAATAATTTTTTTTGAATTTGTACAATTTTTTAATAAAATTTCAATGGTTTTTTAATTTTTTCTTGTGCTAGAATTTTTAATTTTTTTTAAAATTAAAGAAATTTTGGAGCAAGAATTGAAAATATTTAATTTTTTTGTAATTTAAAAATATTTCCCTAAATTTATGCGGGAATTTTAAAAAAAATCACTAAATTTGTGCGTCAACTTTTAAATTTTGTCCAAAATTGCAGAGGAATTTCTAATATTTTCTCTGCGCGAATATTTAAATATTTCCAAAATTGTGGGCGAATTTTTAAATGTTTTACGAAATTTTGAATGAATTTTCCATTGTTTTAAGAAATAATGAATTTTTAATTGTTTTGCAAAATTTTGGAGGGAATTTTCAAATATTTCCTCTAATATTGCAGAAACTTTTAATTCTTTCACAACATTTTGAGGAAAATTTTTAAGTATTTTTTATTTTACGCGCCAATTATACATTTTCCTCAAATTTTGCTGAAATTTTTAAATATTGTTATTAATTTGTGCAGGATTTTTAAATATTTGCATTAATTTGTGCGGGATTTTAAAATATTTTTAATAATTTTTACGGGATTTTTAAATATTCTCCTCAAATCTTACTGCAATTTTAAAATGATTTCTTCAATTTTCTCTACAATTTTTAAACATTTTCCTTAATTTTTGCGGGATTTTTAAATATTTTCTTTAATTTTTGCGGGATTTTTAAAATAAACTAAATTTCTTGTTGAATTGATAAAAATTGTGAAGAAAATTTGCAAAAAATTGTGGGCGGGAAATTTGGCAAATGGAATTATTAGCGAATATTTAAAAAAAAAAGTGAAGGGGCAATAATAATAACAAGAAAAGCGGGAGAATGGGGGAAAGTTGGAAGGGAAATGTGTTGAAAAGGTTTTTTGTTATAAATTTTCTATTTTCTATAGATTTTAAAAGGATTTTGGTTTTCGGAATTGCTGCCCTTGGTCTTTGAGACTTTGACTTTGTGTTCCTCTTGACTTTTTGAAGGAAACTCATGAATCTTGGGCTGCGGTGGCCTCTTCTCCCTTTATACTTTATGACTCCGAACTTCCCTAATATATCCTTCGCCCTTGTCATAGCCTTATCTGGGATTTTCCGGATCCAACCCCGCGCAAATTTCCCATTCCTCCAACCATTCAAATCCAAATTAAAGTCTCTTCCACACACACACACACACAAAGTCCGACAGCTGCTCTTGACAAATCTACTTTCCCACATTTTTGTTTCCAACGAGGAAAAAAGAAGAAGCAAAAAGCAAATTCTCCCGTTCTCCATAGCAAAACTTCTTATATCGCTTTCCCATTTTCCCGCCGTCCTTCATTTTTAATCTCCGGCATGACGCTCTCTCACCCTTTCCATTTATTCCCAATCCACTTCTTATTATTTGTTCCTCACTCACCCCGACGGACTTAATTTCATTATTTAAACCAGAGCGCCTGAGTCCTAATTTATTTTCGCGGGGAAATTCAATTTTACATTTCTTTTTCGGGGAAAATTCAATTTTTTTAAAATTACTATAGCGGGATTTTTTATATTAAAGTGGTTCTCGCGGGCTAATTCAATTTGTAGGCGGGAGATTACATTTTAATTATTTTAGCTATTTATTTTCGTTAATAATTTTTCTAGAAAAATCTAAATTCAAAGCTTTTTTTCTGGTGAAAAAACAAAATTCAAATAATTTTTCTGGTAAAAATCAAAATTCAAACAATTGTTTTGGTAAAAAGCAAAACTCAAAAAATTTTTCTGGTAAAAAGCAAAACTCAAATAATTTTTCTGGTAAAAATCAAAATTCAAATACTTTTTCAGGAAAAAAATGCATTTTCAATTGTTGTGGCGGGAAGAATCAAATTTAAATTATTATTGAGGGGAAAATCACCTTTAAATTACTGCGGCGGGAAACGGAAAAGTCATGGCGGCAAACAGTGAAAAATCTTAAAATTATTTTCGCGGGAAACATTGAAAAATCCAAATCAAATTATTTTTGCGGGAGACATTGAAAATTCCAATTTAAATTACTTTCGCGGGAAAAATCACTTGAAAATTCCTGGTGGGAAAAATAGCATTTAAAATTTTGGTGCGGGAAAAATTAAATTAAACATAAAATAAATATAATAAATTTTAAATAAAATAAATATAAATTAAACATAATTGTACATAGCGGGAAAAATCAAATTAAAATGATTGTGGCGGGAAACGGGGGAAAATTAAATTTAAATTATTGTAGCGGGAAAAAATTAATTTAAACTATTGTAGCGAGAAATATTATAATAAATTTATATTTTTAACAGGAAAATTTAAAATACAATTGCATTTTCTCGCGCGAAAATTTATCGTAAACGGAAAAAAATTAAATTAATTATAAAACTATTTTAACCGCACAGAATTCATTTTAATATTTTCTATCGGGAAAATGCAATTTAATAAAAAAAATTCTCGGAGAAAAATGCGACAAAAAAAAAGATTTTGCAAAAAAAGAAAATAATTTTGTATAAAAAATCCCAGCACGTGTCCCTTTAAAAACAAAAAAAATCGGACAATTAAAAATAAATCCAAAAAATTGAATTACCCCCCTCAAAACGCCTCTGTGTTGCTTTTCTCTCTGTGCGGCCATTATTATTGACGCAATATATTGCGGGATGATTAGGAAAAAGCCACAAATTCGGGGGGAAAGAGTAATTTAGATTTCATTATAACGTCAATAAATTACGGCGGAGAAAAGAGTTAAAAGTCTGGAGCGGACAGTGGCTATTGTTCGCTGTTTTTGGAGTATGACGACGACGGGAAAAGGAGGAAAAGGCCGTGTTGTTCAATGTGAAGGGAAAAGGGGGAAAGCGAAAAAGAGAGAGAAGGAAATTCAGACAGAAGAGGGACTGACCATATAGAAAATGCAAAGGGAAGGATCGAGAAAGGAGGGAAGATGCAGAAAGTTAATGGGGCAGGATTTCGCTCGTCCCGCGTTACATACAAATCCAGAGGCAGATATGTACATTAAATAGAAAAAATATACCAATGCATTATATGGATTTTGCGAGAGTGCGGGGAAAACATTTCGCATCGGCCGCATCGCATCGAATCAAGTGAGTTATGAAGGGGGGATCATGTCAACGGCAGGAAATTCTGACGGAATCTTCCGTAGAATTCCCCGTATATAAAAAAACGCATGTGGTGGCGTGTGAATCTCATAAAAACAAATTTTTGTGTGAGGGGAGAAAAAAATTGAAATTTGTATCCATTCTCTCCCAGTCTTTCTCTCTCTGTCTCTCCGCACCCCAAAAATCCTTTCTACAACTCAATTCCATCACGCCGCAGAATAAACTCCATTTTCGGAAATCTACCACTAAATTCAATTTTACCAAAGTCACAAACCCAAAAAAATCCAATATGAGAAATCCACTTTCTATCGAGGCCTGTATTATTGCGCATAGAATTTTCTCCCTATATAATGACTATTTGGCATTTTAGTAAAAATTTATTTTTTTAAAAATGGGGCCAAAATTTTTAAATTTTACCAAAATTTTGTCTATATTGATATTATGACAAAAAAAATTATAGATTTTGTGGAAAAAAGAATTTTTACCAATAATTAAATTTTATTAAAAAATTCGCGGGATTAAATTAAATTTCAAATATACAAAAGTTAGCGCTCTTTACTAAAGGTATATTAGTGGGAAGTGGTAAATTATTTATCGATTTACAGCCCTTGAACGTTTTTACAATATGAAGTATTGCTTTGAGCTACATACATATACATATTAGGAATGTCAATTTTCCTTAAATTTTTAATACGAAGAAAAAATCATTTCCATGTACATAACTTGTTTTTTTGTCAATTTATATTATGGAGCAGCTTGGAAAAGCCGCGGGATATTTAGAAAGTGATTGGTTTTAGCGGGAAATTGAATATCGTAATTGCGTTTTCGATGTTAGTGTATATGTAGGATGTGAAGTAGGGATGTTATGTTAAATTTGAATTCACGGGCGTATATTACTTTTTAAATTATGACAACCAATGTAATTTATGAAACAAAAATTATTTCCGATGTATTAACCAGGGTTGGATAACGTTTTTTAATAACGTTATGAATAATGCTAATATCGCTAAAACAAAAACGATAACGAAATATAATAACAACAGCGAAAAAGTAATATGTCAATTTAGGCCGATATTAAAATGTAACTAAACGTCAAAATAGACTTGCTAAGATAATTTAGGAATCGTCGCATTTAATGCACTTGACATAAATTTGCTAGAAATAACATGTTCAAATTTGTTAAGGTTGGCAATCCCCCCTTTGTGGTACAACCTTTGAATTACTTTTATAACCAAACGTGTTTACATTGTTAGATAACGTTCCGTGTTAGAGTGCACAATACTGCAGTTTATATTTGAACCTACAAATTGTGATGCATAATTATTTGGACAAATTAAATACAGCCAATTGTTACATATATTCGCGCAAGTAAGTTTACTTTGTTGGATTATTATTACGCTGTTAACCACAGAGCTCCTCAATTACTTCGTTTCTATGAACATATGATTTAGGAACGTTAAAAGTTGTATTCCCAATTCGATCAATAAATATTTATTTAATCGACATAAAATGAAATATTTTTGCCTAGACGACGATTTACAGAATATGAACAACGATTTATATGCTCAAAAATATATCCAAAAACCATTTATTATTATCTTAGAACGTCATAGTAAAAGTATTCGTTGACTACTTGTGTTCAAGCACCTTTGTGTTATGTGCCAAAAATACTAGTAACAAGTTAAAACCCTAAACAAACTGAGTAACAACAACGGCATAACTCACGGCTAAAAGCGTTTAGCTGTTCTTAAAGTTACAATATCACACTTTAATTTTAATTTTTTGTAAAAAAGTGGAATTTATAAGCACGAGCCAAAACAAAAACAAATTTATATATATTAGCATTTACGTCGAGGTACCACCACAACGGTTTTTTTAATATGTTATACCATCAGTTAGCTTTTTTATTTTACGGTTCTATTTCAGATGTCCAGGATCCATTTAGAATATATATTAGGATTTTTTCCTATGACAAACTATGCATCGAGCCAACAAAACAGATATCTACTATTGCTAGGATTGCTAGGGTTGCTAGAAAATTTGGATTTCTTTTATTGATTGTATGTTAAAACTGCATTAGCTCCTCTTGTGATATATATTTGTGCTTAGTAAAAATCAACAGTGGAAAATCTAAATTGTGTCTATCCTGTATGCGTACAATTACATGTATATTTTGTCTACTAATAATTATTCTAGATTAATCAATGAATTATTTAAATATACAGAATGGACATACTTCGAGTTTCACTCCTTATTTTATAAAAACATAGACGTTTTTGTGTAAATGTGATTCGAAAGGAAGTTGTTAATAAATTGTCTACAAACCCTAAAGTTTATATTTTATTTCCGGAACCTAATGTTAAATAATTGTTGGAACTAGAATGATGATTTGAAATCATAAACCCTTTTTTTGTATTACAAATATAATAAATACATTATATGATATATATTTACATGATATTACCTCATTTAGTTTGATTTTCTTGTACCATGATTTTGACTTTGCAAAACCCAACGTCAATTATTCGATACATTTTTTTTTTCATATTTTCAATCAGGCCGTTCGCGGTGCACCTGTGTTTGGCTGCTAGAAGTTGTCTTCATCATTTGATGTAAGTTTTTGTTTGCAAAATTTGGACAGCAACCATGTCCATTTTTTAAGGACTTCTCTTTCTCTCCCCCCCTCATCATTCGAATGTTTTATGTTCTGGGCATAACTGGTCAATTAATAATGCTATGAATAGCACTAAAAACTGTTCAATATGAAAAAATGTTATAATAACGGAAACAAAAAATATAAAAAAATAAATTTTTAACCCAATGAAAAATTATTATTACTTTTGAGCCCAGTAATGTAAATGGATAACAACATAACATTTTTAAACCGATATAAAACGATAACATACGAATACCGAAACGATTGCTTAAACGGAAAGCAGGTTCTGCCCTGAAATTTACAATTGTTTGCTTATTTTAATTAATAGTTATCAAATTTCTTGCTTGAAACCGATAAAATAGATTTTAATTAAAATGCGGTATTACTATGCTTCCTTTTAATTTGTTGCTTTGTTTAAGCGAAAATAAAAGTTATAATTAGGTACTGTTGTGAACGTAACAAAATTGAATGATAACGTTATTAAATTGACGATTGAAATTTACTATAAAACATTGAATTATTACATTGAATAAAACACAAAATTGTGTTTTATTTTTTATTTTTTTAATTGACTTTTTCCTATAATTTTGAATTTTTATATCTGTATTATTTTATTTTCATTATTTGATTATGTTCTTGTTATTTTATTTCTGATTATTTGATTTATATAATCTAGTTTGTCTTTCTACTTTTTTTTGCATTTACGTTTTTATAATAATTTATTTTTTTTACAATTATTTTTACAATTTGTTTGTATTTATTTTTGTATATTTAATTATTCGTTTTTCTATTATTTGTATTATTTATTTTTGTACTTGTAATAATCTTTGTTTTTATTTTTGTATTTATTTTTGTATTTATTTTTGTATTTATTTTTGTATTTGTTTTTTACATTTGATTTGTAATAAATTATTTATTTCTTATTGTAATGATTTTTTAAATATTTAATTTGATATTTGTATTAATTTTTGTACTAATTTATTTATTTATTTGTGTACTAATTTTTAAATTTTTGTAATTATTTTGGTACCTATTTTTGTTTAATTTTTTATTTAATTTTTTGTTTAATTTTTTGTTTAATTTTTTGTTTAATTTTTTGTTTAATTTTTTGTTTAATTTTTTGTTTAATTATTTGTTTAATTTTTTGTTTAATTTTTTGTTTAATATTTTGTTTTAGTTTTTGTGTCACATTAGTGTATAATTTTGTCCCATCCATAATAACTTTTAATATTTTAGTTTGAATTTTTACATGTTAAGGTAATTTCGTGATTTTGGATAAATATAGCATAGATAAAGCAGAATTGAACGGCCCCTTGTAAATAAAAGTGTATTCGTAGGGAGTAAACAAAGTGAAAAGTTGTAAAGGAGTGGGAATCATAATGTTTGGGGGAAGGATGTATAAATATATAAGGCACGGGCCGGCACCGGCACGGGGCGAAATTGGAAACAACGGGTATTTCTTCCATATACATTTACTTAACACACATACACAAACACACTCTAAAGAGTTTGGCAGGCCTGCTGGTGAATTTTCCTTATGTGTCTTCCCTCCTGCTTGTGTGTTTTCATGTGTGTGTGTGTGGAACTCCGTGGAGGTTGGTGCTGGTGGTAGCGTCGGGAAATAACTTTGAATTTGCCTTGCACAGACCATCACAACTTTAGTATCTCTTTTCCCCTGTCTTATTTTCTCCGCTATAAGTTCTCCCTTTCATATATGTACCTACTTAAGTATTCATTATTCCTTCCCCCCACTCCTCCCGCAAAAAAATTCTCAACCGCAGCAGCAACAACAAAAGCTGCAAAAGTCATTTGTTCATATCATATACACACATGTACATATATAGTAACATATTCTCATTACACTTTATAGGTAACGTACATATGCACTTTTGTTAGCTTATTCCAGATAGTCCGGCTACATTTGAGTGTGTGTGCGTGGAAAAAGGCCCATGTACTTTTAATGCTTTGCGGTAGTAAAGCTCCGATGCAAAAATCTGCATCGGAGCTAAAACGGACTTGAAAATACAAACCTGAAATATAAAACTTTAGCTGATAAACCGAAATTCGTTAGACTACAAAGTTCATTTAGAAATGGAATTTTTTCCAGAATTTTTTTTCAAGCAAGTTTTTATGCATTTTTTGTTGTTTTATTCAATTTTTGCCGTTTTTCACATTTTTTTTGTTTTCCACGATTTTTGTTGCTTTATTCAATTTTTGTTGTTTTCCTCGATTTTTGTTGTTTTATTCAATTTGTGGTGTTTTCCACGATTTTTGTTGTTTTATTCAATTTTTGTTGTCTTCCTCGATTTTTGTTGTTTTATTCAATTTTTGTTGTTTTCCACGATTTTTGTTTTTTTATTCAATTTTTGTTGTCTTACATTTGCCAGCACTGTAGCAATTTATTTCGTATTTTTCAATTTTTTCAGTTAAAAAATTTTTGTTTGTTCCATTTTTAAAACTTTTTTTTTTTGTTTTTTCATTTTTTTTGTTTTTTTCTGGATTGCTTTTCCTTGTGTCTTGTTCTAATGTTTTAAACATATTTTTTTAATTCTTGTAATTTTTTTTCTAGTTTTTGCATATTTGTATTTATATTTGTTGAAATTATTTAGGTAATCTATTTTTGATCGATTTTTTGAGCATACCTGTACCAAAATTTTTGAATTTGGCGCATATCGAACTCCAATTTGCTAAATGAAGGTGAAACGAGAGGGCCGTTAAAGAAACTGGAAACAAGGAGAAGAATGGAAAGGGCAAAAACGAGGCCTAAAGGGCAGAGAAGAGCAAAGAGCGAGAAAATGTGGTACATAGAGGGACGTAAAAAATTGACGGAAAATGCTAGAAAATATTCGGAAAGGAATAAGGATAGAGGACCACGAGGTTCATCGTGAAAGGATTTGACGGAAAAGTGAGGAAGGATTTCGGACGGGAATATATGAGGCAGAGGATTTGAGTGCTGTTGAGAGTAAAAGAGAGAAGAAGAAGGAAAATGAGAGAGAGAGAGTAGAAAAATGTTTTATAGGGCAGAAAAAACAGAGAGAGAGAGAGAGAGAGTTAGAGGATGATATGAGAAATGGGGATTTGGAAAGTTCATTGGGGAAGCAATGGCCTTTGGTTGGGACGAGTGATAAAAAGACGTTAAAAGTATATATAGCCGGCCTCTCTGTATGTGTGTGCTTGGAAGTGTGTGTGTGTGTGTGTGTGTTTGTGGATATGGAAGTCTCTCTGTGTGACTCACCAAAGCTCACCTGGCCTATTCATGGCATCACGGCCGGAGCGAGACACATAAAACCATATTGATTTCTATAATCCACCGAGAGAACCCCCGCGTGCATTACATATTCCTAAAATTCACATTGCCCACAAGCACAAAAGTATTTTCCTACCAACCTCCCCACGTATTCCTTGTCCATTCCACCAAGTTCCGATACATTCCAAGAGTCTCATATCGGCTCCTTCTGGGAGCGTCCAATTATTACGCTGGGCCCTTTCATAAAGCATTTCTCACTACTAATTTAGCTTGTCGATGCAAATTTTTGAAAACATTACAACGTTTTGAGCTATTTTTTTACAACATAAAACTCATTGTAACGTTTCTGCATCGCCGATGCAAAATTTTTACACATAGATTTTTGACAAAATTTAAACGAAACAAAAATTTAGACAATGTAAGTGAATGTTCAGACGATGCAAAACAAAAAAAACAATGCAAAACAAAATATAGACGATGCAAGTCAAAAATTTAAACGATGTAAAACAAAAGTTTAGAATATTCAAACCAAAATTTAAACGATGCAACCACAAGTTATAGACGATGCAAACACAAGTTAGACGATGCAAACACGATTAAGACGATGTAAAAAACGTTTTTGACGATGCAAACCAAAATTTACACGATGCAAAACAAACATTAAGACGATGTAAAGCCAAAGTTTCAACGATGTAAACCAAAAATTTAAACAATGCAAAACAAACATGGTGACGACGCAAACAAAATTAAACGATGCAAAAAAAATTTAACGTTGAAAAACAAAAATTTAGACGATGCAAAACAAAAATTTTAACGACGATAATTAAAATTTGAAGATTTAGACGGCGGCGCTAAAATAAGAAAAACTAGTAAAAATGATAAGCGACGCAGTAAAAAGATTAGAGCAATAAAGGACCGAAATATAGGCAAGGAATTATAAAATTTTGAGTGAAATAAAACAAAACTTTAAAAGACACTAACGAATAATTGAACGATTCGTGTAAAACATTTGCTCATTCAATGAAAAAGCGTAGACGTAAACAAGACAAAACTCCTTGCGTCATTATTGCCAAAATTAGAAATCGAAAACAAGGAATTAGCATCGATGCATATTAAAGAATTATTTGGGCCGATGCAAGAGAGAAATGCCAGGGGAAAATTGCAAATAAAGTCCATTAAGGTTAATAAATATGGGTAAATCGATACTTCTGTTATTGTCCTAAGGAATTATTCCACCGAAGCGGAATGTCTGGACGTCAACTCCGTCTGAAACCTCAACCTATATCCTTACGAACTCGTGGAAAAGCACTGGAGTGCAAGCAGAAATCCAATCCCTCAATAATTCCTCATAGTCGTGCATCCTGGTCATTGACTTACGACTTGACGAGTTCCTGCATTTACTGCTTTTGGGGTCGATCAGAAATATTTTCTTGGTTTAATTTTTATAAAAATAAAATGCTTGAAAATCAATATTTAATTGATTAAATTGTTGCTTTAAATTGATTTATAACAATTTTTTGCATTTCCTTACGAATTTACTGAACGGTCCCATGCCATTTTGAAAAGTTTGAGCAATGCACTCGGGTCGTGGAATAAAAAATGCACCTAAAGTATTAAATTTTCCAAAATTACCCTCCCCTGGAGATGCTGGACAAGGGCATCCAGCCCTCGTTTGCATATGAATAGCTCAACTACCTGTGCATTACATTACATATTCAATAACCGACGCCAGCCAAACCGGCAGCAATGAAGCGTCCAAGAACAAGAAATATTTAATACACAATTTAATCAATACAATCACGTGCTGCACTTTTGCACGACGAAAATTCCCCCGGGTATTATTTTTATTACCCGGCAGAACACATTCGCTCGCACACCCTTGTCTTTGGAATTGAAACTTTCCTAACCTTTAGCTATTTTAAGTGTGGAATGCATTGTAGGAAGCTTTTTTTACCCGGGTAGTATAATACCCGGGTAATTTACAGGTAACCCCGACATTAGAATTTCCGGAAACGCTGATACTTTTAAATGTATATTTGAAATGGTGTTTTTTCAAGTTATTTCCGACATTTTCGGACAACTGGGTAGCATAATACCCGGGTTAAGTAATATTTTAAACGATACACCGGCACGCATAGTATTATTAAAAGAAAATTGTAATGTTTATAGCGGTATTTTTTTAGCATGTATTTTTCGATTTATTCTGATATTTCATATACTGGGTAGTACAATACCCGTATGTGAATCGCTATCACACTGTTTTAATGTTATAAAAATACTAACTACAGAAAATTTATAACGGTGGTAATAAACGTTATAGAAGTTTCACAATACTATGTATCATAATTAGCCTGGTAGTGAAATACCCGGGTAGTATTGACACAAACGATTGCAAACAGGAACATAATATTGATAGTAATAATAACTAGTTTTAAAATAGCATGAACTTCTAAAACAAACTGACAACTTATCTATTCGGGTAGTATAATACCAAGTTATTAATTACTTAAAATCCGGGTATCAATGGCTTAAAATTAATAATAAAAAATTTCATATGGATTCAAAGTACGTTCACATTTACAAGGTAAAATATATTACAAATTGCATATTAAAGCAAATTGGGTATTTAGCTTGCCCGGGTATTGTAATACCCGGATATGTACGTATATAATGGTCAATTTTTTAAACTAAATAATGATATCAATAAACCTGGTATACAAATACGATTTAAAAATAGTTCTAGTATTTTTATCTTTCGGGTATTATAAAACCCGGGTATTAAACAATATACTATCAGTTTATGATTTCAATAAAATTAGTTTTACAAATACAAATTGAAAATAATTCTAGTATTTGAATTCACCGGGTTGTGTAATACGCGGGTATTATGTTACCCGAGATTAGAAAACTATGTACTAATAAAAAATGCATGACTACATTTCCTCAAATTTACCGTTAAATTAACTAGGTGGTCCTTTCACGGCCGTTTATAAAAGAATACAGCCATTGATAGTCGAAATTGAGGACAACTTTAGAAAAAACACGGTTTGTTTAAAAATATTTAAAGGTTTTATTGCTATTGGCATTCCTTAATGGAAACTTCTCATGCCGTTGCATATTTTTTGTTTGTTTATGTGAATCGGCAAACTGTTGAGGACAGAGGGAGGATTGATCCAGAAGATGAGAAGCTGCTTCTTCTTCGTCTTCTTTTCCTCTGGAAGACAAGCATCTCTCTTCATAGAATTTCTCGAATATTTTGCTTCTTTTAAAACCTTTCGAGAATGATCCCCGCGTATTATTTAGATAAGGAGAGCCGGGCGGAGTGAATTCGGGAGAAAAATAAACACTTAATAATAAAAAGTCTCCCATTGAGAGAGCTCACGTTTTTATGTTTGAGCACGGAGGTCTATTCAAGTATTTATTTACTCCACATGCAATAAAAACTTGTTTGAATTTGTAAACAATTTATTTTAAAAATAGACCACAATGTTTGGATGCCCCTTGAAAATTTGCACACTTCTTCAAAAGACTTTGGCGTGTATTTTCCTTTTGCATAAAGTTTCCGGGTGGATTATCTCCATTGCATAAATACAGTCCTCCAGATATAAACTCCCACTCTTTATTTTCTTAAGTCACTTTATTTCAATGCCTTGTTTAGTATTTACGGCTTAGGGGCGTTCAATTATTGCCGCCAACATATTTTTATCAAATTAATTTTTGTATCAATTTTTGTATCAAGTTTTGTATCAATTTTTGTATCAATTTTTGTATCAATTTTTGTATCAATTTTTGTATCAATTT
>JAQGAK010003779.1:0-13992 GCA_034696945.1 Lipothrix lubbocki
TCTTCCCTGCTGGTCTGTAATAGGCATAGGCCTCCGCAGCACCCAGGCACTCGGGCAGCAGAATAATAATAATAATACTATTGTCATATTTAATGTCACCTGAAATTGTTTAGAATTCATTATTAAACTATACATACAATGGAAGAAGGGCTGGGTTGGGAATCCTAGATTGAGTATACAGCGACCGTTTAGAACTGACCCACTGTAATTTCTACCTTCTATAATTTTACAATTACTAAATTAACTAGCTTTAAGCCCGTGATAAACACAGGTGGTTGTTATATCTGTCACGTATAAGAAATGTTCTTAAAACTGAAAACACAAGAAAATTTTTAGGGTGATTATTGGTGAGGATAGGTTAACAAAACATTTTGCATACTTTAAATGGGTGCAAAGCATGTGCGTACGTTTGCTCAAGATACATGATTATATCATTAATGCACATTGAATGCTAATCGAATACTCATACGTTCTTGGTTTGCTCTTTTAAATGCCGGTTACTTCCTTATTATGGTTTTTAATTTGAAACCATCGAATTAATAATTAATGGTAACCTCCGGATACGACCTTATTAGAAATATACGTATAATGTAGAATATTCCCGGCCCAAATTGAAATTAAATTAAATTCTAAGAAAGCTCTCAAGAATGTTGGTGAAGCGATGCTCATATTATTTTTTAAATTAGTGTGATTCAAGTCATTATTAATTTATTGTTGCTTCCGTTTGTTCATTTGTTCCTTAGTGAAAAGTCAACTTGTCTTAATACTTTGGACTGTGTTATGAAGTAAATTTTGTAAAGCGATCGTTATCGATACCTTCAGCATTGAACAGCAACGAACAAAATATGAGTAGTTGCTATTTCAAATTATTTAAGATGAAGAGAAGAAATTTTTTTATGGTGATTGTAGTACCCAGTTTTTCGTACTTAATCGTCGACTTATCCGCCGAGAAAATAAAACTGCGGCTGAACGATGCAGTGGACTTAAACCCGTTGATAAATGATTATCATCAATTCTGCATCAATTACATCGTCGACCTCAAAAGAATGTTCGACTTGACTGGTATCAATCAACCGTATGTCGCCATTACCAGAAATATTTCCGATGAGTGGTCACGTCCGTTTCCTACACGGCAAAAATGCTACTCTTCATTTTTCTGGAAGGATGATTTCCAACTTCATCGGGACCAAATTTTAATTGACGCGATTCTAAGCCGCAGCTACTATTTTGATCACGGTCACTTCATTGCAATTCTATTGAAACCCACAATTTATTTTATTAGTCACAAGAGAGTATCGCTTTTTTCGAAGTTCTTTAAGCTAATTAAAGACATGATGTTGAAGCCAGCGCTGGTGTTCTCGTTGTGGGTTCAGAAAGGTATTTCTACCATTAGCGGAATATTTCATTGCTGGTACTGCTTGGAAAAAACTATGACCTCGTATTTCGGCGTGAATCGCTACGGTTTCACATGTCTGTCCATGACACATTGTCACCATGTCATGATGCACTGCTACACCAAAGCGATTGACAATGGTCGTAATGTCGCGTGGCATCTACCGGCAACTGAACTAACGAGACCGTTTCTACATTCTAAACTTATTCAAGTAAGTTCGCCATTCTCGATAAAATTTGTTTCAATTGGATTGGAAAATTCATTGATTGCGTATTTAATTCAAGATTTGAACATTACAACCCTCAAGGCGACAAGGTTTGTCGAACAAAACGATGCTGTTTTTATTCAAGAAATTAACTTTGACTATTCCTACGGTAGTGGTATGAGATTTTGGGATTATGTTAGGTATGGTACCTTAGAGATGTTTTTAATAGGGAAAACATCAGAACTTAAATTTATTACACCCGACGTAATTTTGACTAGTAATGATGCTACCTATTTTGTAGGAGCGTTCGACATCGCTACTTGGATATTTCTAGTAACATCAATATTCATATTGTCGATATTGTTAAGCGTTGCTCAGTTTACTGTCCAAAATGATATGCAAGTATCGTTGGCCGTGAATTCCATTCTGCCAACCACACTTTTTCAGGCTTTGGGTTGGTCATTGAGAGTTCTGGTAAATCAGAGTCTGGCGTTTGACAAAGAGAAATGTGTACCAATACCCATTCATAAGACAATTATTACATCATTGTGGCTTCTGGTAAGCCTTTTTATAATAAATGACTACTTGGGAGCTTTAAAATCTGATTTTTCTGGAGCTACGAAGATAATATTAAAACACAATAATCTTGTAAATATGACTGACGCTAAACATATGGTAACAGCAAGTTCTTCAGTTTGTTCTTCAAGTTATTTTAGTAATGTGTCATCTGTGGTGCTCAATAGTAAATTAATAGATGAATTTTGCAGACTCGACACAAACATATGCCGCACTTTAAAACTTATCCTAAGTCTGTATGAATTTGATGGAATGAATCGTAATGTGCACGTAGTTTGTGAACAATCTCTGCCCTCGTTCCTTAAAGGTCTTCGTCAAAATGATTCCAAGATTGCCTTCGTTACAACGCAGGATACCTTACCGGAGCTTTGGAATGTATTGGAATCAAATATTAAAAACATTCCAAATTTTCCATTTAAGACGTTTGGACATAATTTGGATTTCCAAGATGAACGTTTAAGGCTACCCAGAGTAGTTCAAATTAGTGGAGCAATAGATGAAAATCACCTACTTGTGCCGAACAGAATGGGACAGCTCCTGTCAACTGGCATTTATTGGTTATGGGAACGCTGGGAGAGGATTTGGAAATATGGTCAGAAACCTCCTCCCAGCATGATTAAGTCTGGGTTTTCCAAACTTGCTTTCGAAACCTCGAGCTTGCATGTAGTGTTTGTTTTGGGTGGATTTGGATGCTGCCTGGGCACCCTTGTATTTATAGTGGAAAGTCTCATTGCTAACCGTGAAACAACCACGGCTGTTAGAAGCTGGTGCCCCACCACCTGGAGCATAACGTCCTGAAATTTTGCAGAGGAATAAAAATCGGTTTAGCACTATCATTCCTGAACGGTTTAGAAATAATGATTCCAATTTCACATATACTAAGGTTGCGTACAGCATGTGGGATCTCCGCGTAAAAAATATGAAGTATTAATGTAAATATAATGTATGTTATTTTATATTATTTGAAATTATTTTACACTTGTATAATTGTACACGTGTAACTTGTATTGCACACGTTCAGAGTCGTAACAGCATGCCGTCAGCAATAATATTTTTGTTAAATCTTGAATTAATCCAAGTTTTCGGTCGTACACCCAACCATGCTCTAATTTGTGGAATCTCCAATACAGTTTTTTGGTGCTCAGCCAGACTTGGATATTTCTTTGGTAGATCAGGGTCAATCATAATTATCCAAATTTGGAACCAATTTGCTAACGAAAGGTCAGCATATGTCAGCTTCGAACCAGCAATAAAATCTCCGGCATTCTCCTTCAGGACTTTGGTTAGCTGGGCGCAAGCCAGAGGGAGCCAAGTCTCGAGCATGAAAGCTTTGTGAATCGCTTTCTTTCTGGATCAGTTTCCCTGAAAACTTTTCCAGTTTCTAAAGAAAGCAAGTTTAAATAAATGTCTCCTCAATAATAATAAACTTCAAAATCGCCCATCTATTTTTTTTTCAAAATTACCCACAAATCCATTCATCGTTATTTGATGAACCATATTCCACAGTGAAATCCAGCAAATCATCGCCATATGGAATCAGTTCGAAGAATAAAACTAATTTGTAGTTTATTATTTTTAAAGTTTTATTCGCACGCTCGGAAATATTTCCGTGATTGACTTCCGAAGTACAAGGCTATATGTATTAATTCTAACCGATATCATTTATTTCTCAGGATACAAGTACAGACAAGGTACAATACGAGAAAAATGTGGATTTTGATGAGAAACTACATATACGGGATGGATTGTTGATAATTGCCAATAATAAATAATAATTAAAGAGCTCTTCATAGTCTTCATGAAATCGTTGATTCAAGAATCCAACACCGATTGAAACTGATTGTAATTAAAAAAGAAATTAAGAATTTTCTATTTTATTTATGCAATTATTATTTATTTCTGTCCTTTTACTTGTCAAACAATTAACATCCTGACTGTCAAATTTGTGCAACTTCATTATTTGTTAGGGGGAATTAAAATAAAGTAAAAATAAACAATATTAGAGTCAAGTCAAAATTGGAAGAAATGGCTGGAGTTGGTTTGACGTGGGAAATTTAACGCCCAATGGATTATTTTTACCTTAATTAAGAACTATGTGGTTTACACATAACCAACTAATTCATTTGATCGATTCCGATTATCAAGCACGTGTGGGAAAACTTGAAGACTTTATAGAACCTGGAACTTGAAACAAGGAGGAATTTTTTAAACTAAAATTTGTCCGACACATTATGATTTTACATTGTGACATTACATCACAATTGACATTCTTTTATTGTTGAAAATCCAAACAATAATGTTGTTAGTACAAATTAGCTTTTCTATTATCTTGTAGAGCACATAAAGACACACAGTGATTATTTAAGCCCAAGTTTTGGGTCGAACCTCCAGCCAAGCTTTGATTTGCGGGACCTCAAGAACAGCTTCTTTGTGCTTCACCAGGATTGGTTGTTTGGATGGGAGGTCGGGGTCAATTACAATGGTCCAAACTTGGAACCAATTGACCCACGAGAGGTCAGCATAGGTCAATTTCGAACCAGCAATAAAATCTCCGTCATTCTCTTCCAAGACTTTGGTCACCTGAGCACAAGCTAAAGGGAGCCAAGTGTCGATCATGAAAGCCTTCTGCTTCGCCTGTCTTTCAGGGTCTGTCTCTTTGAAGTATTTCCCTTGTTCTGTAACAATATGAATTTATTACATAATTCGATTTATTTATTGAACAAATAATTTAGTAAAAGTATAATTTTTTAACACACCGACAAATCCATCCATAGCTATTTGATGAACCATTTCCACGGTCAAATCCAGCAATTCATCCCCAGTAACTAATCCGAATTTCTTGGCGAGATAGCGCAGGATGGCGGTGGATTGGGTGAAAACTTTGCCATCGATCTCTAACAACGGGATTTGCTGGAGCGGAAATCCTATACAAATAAAGATTTTGTAAATTAATTGAAACATTTCATTATTAGGTATTTAAAATTTTTAAAAATTGCACAGCATTTCATCGTATTTAATTTCTGCAAATATTCAAGAATAAAACTTAAATAGAAAACATTCCAAAAATTTAATTATGTATTGAAAATTGGCAACATATTCTTTTACAGTAATAAATACAATTTTATTAAATACCAAATGAAATAAATATTTTAAAATACTAAAAACAATTAGATAAATTAAAATCCTAAAATAATAATTTTGTATAAAAGAAACTAAATAAATATTTTTTGGAAAAGAAAATCTTACTTCCACTCGTTTTGTGCTCTTTCGGCCAATCTTCATACTCAATTCTCTCATCTTCAAATTCCACTCCAGCGATTTTGAAAGCCCATCGAAGCGGTTCGGCAGCAGCAGCCAAATTCCAGTAAGTCAATTTGTATTGGGGCATTTTAATCCGACGGTCACGGGAACTTACAGAAGAAGTGGAATAAAAATAAATTCAAATTCAAATGCAGTCGAGACCGATTGTGAGTTTAGTTTAGTGAAAAGAAAACTGAGTGTATACAATGTTGTTAGCCTTGGGATCTTTCTTGTTCACGTCTTTGAAGGTATACATTAACATCCTTTGCTGCTGGGATCGATACCTCGAATATTATTTACAACGAATATTAAAACGATAAAAAGTTCATTTATCAGGGTTGAAAGCAGACAGACCTTGCAAGAAATGCAGAACAAAAAAATTAACGTACGTATGTATGCGTATGATATTATATGCATGCGAAATTTTACAATTGATTAAAGCTCAGCAGACAATATAAAGGTCTGCACTGCTGCAGGGTAGAAAAAATGAGGAATTTAATAATTAGGATCTTTTATTTAGTTACATACACAAGCCATTTTAATTCCTTAGTTTTTAAAAATTCCACATCAAAATCTGTTTTTAAATTACGCTTGCATCGGGGTCAAATATTTTTTTAATTTGAATATATATATTAATATAAAAATTGTGAATGAAAATACAAACAGACTAATAAAAGACATGCAATTTATTCTTATCTTTTCTTTACGAATGCGTACCGAAAATAATTTTAACACACTGTTTTAGGTCGGATTGCCAGCCAAGCCTTGATTTGAGGGATCTCAAACACAGCTTGTTGGTGCTTTGCCAAGACTGGATGTTTGGAAGGTAATTCGGGGTCCACAAAATTCGTCCAAATTTGGAACCAATTGGCTAATGAGAGGTCAGCATAGGTCAATTTTGATCCAGCAATAAAATCTCCGTCATTCTCTTCCAAAATATTTTTGAGCTGAGCGCAAGCCAAGGGGTACCAAGTATCGATCAAGAAAGCTTTCTGCTTTCCCTGTATTTCCAGGTTAGTTTCTCGAGCAAATTTTCCGGTCTCTAAATAATAAAACAATTCTTTTACATGATTTCAAAAATTTAATTTAATTTTTAATTAAATTTAATTAAAATTCAATATTTTATATTTTAAAATTACCCACGAATCCATCCATCGCTATTTGATGAACCATCTCCACTGTCAGATCCAGTAATTCATCGCCAGTGACCAGATCAAATTTCTTTGCCAAATATCGCAGAATTGCGGTGGATTGAGTGAATGCTTTGCCATCGATTTCTAGTAGCGGGACTTGCTGAAGCGGAAATTCTAATGAAGTGTTTGACATTCATTTTAATTTTATCACGTTTAAAAAATTAGATAGTAAATAAAAAATAGAAAAAATAAAAACTTTTAAAATTTATATTACCAACTTACTTCCGCTAAACTTATGATTCTCTTTAAAATCTTCAATCTCAATTCTCACGTCTTCAAATTCCACTCCAGCGACCTTAAAAGCCCAGCGGATCGGCTCTCCAGCTGCTCCCACGTTTAGGTAAATTAATTTGTAATGGGGCATGTTAAACAAAACAATTTAAATCGAGTGTGTCGAAGACAAAAATTATTCACACAATGTTTACTCGTCCAATGATTAGAACCAACTGAAAACTACAGTTGTAAAAAGCTGTGTGAGTGTGCATTGAAATCGTGAAGCGAACCTGTTCCTTCACAATTAATTTCCTATAGGCTGTACATAAACAAATTCAATGTAATTTTTTTCCTCAAGATACAACAACGGACATGGGCGAACTGGTACAGAAATTGGATAGTTGGATTCAATATTGGATCTTTCAGTCGTGGATTTATTGTTCAAATGAAAATTATTGGAATTTAATAAAAAATGTATTCATTAAATTTTGAAAGCATTGAAATACTTTAATAATTGTCTTTATTTTCATCTTAAAGCGTTATTATAGTTTTGAGGAATTCTAAATGAAAATTATGAACATAATGGGTTTGGAAAATTTTACATGGAAAACGGTTGATAGCAGAAGTGAAATTATCATAAAAATATTTTTTACACAGTTGTGATCAAAATGTACAGAAAAGTTCGAATTAAATTTTTAAATCAAGGTTTTTGGTCGAACAGCAATCCAAGCTTTGATTTGCGGGACTTCATGCACGGCCTTTTGATGCTTCGCAATCTTTGGGTGTTTCGTAGGAAGATCGGGATCCACCAGTGTCGTCCAGATGGCGAACCAATTGGCCAGCGTGAGGTCAGCATAAGTGAGTTTTGAGCCAGCAATGAAGTCTCCGGGGTTCTCGTCCAAGATTTTTGTCAGCTGCTTTCCGGCCTGGGGATACCAAGTCTCGAGGAGGAATTCCTTTTGCTTAGCTTGTCTTTCTGGGTCGGTTTCGCGGAACCATTTAACGGTTTCTAAAAATCAATAAAAATCGAAAAAAAATGTATTAAAAATAATATTTTTAAATTTAAAATACATGAATAGTCAATAATTCGCAAATTAATTATTAAAATAGCATGATTTATAATTAAAAATGCTGCACCTAAACTATTTAAAAATTAAAATAAAGTTTGTAAACTTACCACTCCATCCATCCACGACAATGTGATGAGCAATGTCCACGGTCAAGTTCAACAAATCATCATCTGCCACCAAACCGTGTTTCTTGGCGAGGTAGCGCAAGATGGCGGTGGATTGAGTGTATTCTTTCCCGTCCATCTCCAGCATCGGAACTTGACCCAGTGGGAATTCTAATTTTAGGGATTTAAAAAATTTATTTTAAAATTAAATTAAAATAATGCGTTAGGCTTGTTATTTCTGTTTCATATTCAACTTTTGTTAAAGTTAATACAATAATTAATTAAAAATTAAATGTGAATTCTCAATTATTACATATGAATTTAATTCCTAAAATTGACAATATATCCATAAAATAATTGATTATATACTCAAAAATTTTTATATTGTAATTATATGAATATTTTTCAGAAAATAAAATCATACTTCCACTCGTTTTCGCCCCTCCCAGCCAATCTTCCTGCTCAATTCTCACATCTTCAAATTCCAATCCAGCGATTTTCAAAACCCACCGAATAGGCTCAGCAGCTCCGCACAAATTTAAGTACGTTAATTTGTATTGGGGCATAATGAATCAAAATATTGAATCCCGGATGAGAACTTGGAAGGTACAGTATATGTGGAAGTAGCAAGGACTAAATCGCGACTAAGATCTTGAGAATCGTGTCAAATAGGAAAATGCATCAATATTATCCGGTTAACCTTGGGATTCACTCTGCTCACGTTTTTGGAAGTACCAATTTGTATGTAAAATCGGTCCCCCTAATATTATTTACATGAATATAAAAACAATAAAAAGTTCAATTTCCAGGGTCGAAAGCAGACCTTGCTACAGCAGAAAAGGAAAAAAAATTATGTAGGTAACGACTGAGCTTACATGTCAATTAGATGGTATTCTTCAAGAAAAATCAGGTGAGAAAATTGATAGAGAAAAATACTTGACATTGATGCAAAAATGATGCCGTGGATAGCATAATTATACATGATTTATCATTTTACTTAAGTGCTTATTTGGTAATCTCATGAATAAAAAAAACTATTTCGTCGCCAGTGGACATATTTGCATATATTTCCAATGCTAAAGCAATAATCATGAACAATTATTAATAATAATTAATTAATTTAGCTTTCACTCAAATAAAGTTTTTATTGATATTATGTAATTATTACATTTATGTTTCCGTTAAATTTTATTATAAATCTGATAATTACTAATTATTATTTTGTTTATTGCAATGAATTAAGATTTCGAAGCAAATTTTAAGACTTTGTTGTCGTATTGTTGCTGCTGTTGTAGTTTGCTCCATTTGAACTTGGCGCCGGCTGTGGGACCGGAACGTAAATGATTTGACGACCGGGGACTGGTATATACGGCACGGATACCTTCAGAATCGGTGGTACTGGGTAAAGCGGAGCGGGTAACCAGGGTAAGTCCTCCCGAACTCGATGGTGCACTAGTTTCCAACTTTTAAAAAATAATTTTCCCCGGAGGATAAATTCTTCATCCGTTTCGTCACCGAAAAATCCCTGTGATTAACAATAATAATTAGAACAATATTAGTCGGTTGTAGTTTATTTTAAAATATTTTCAAGGCTTGAGGGCTTGACGCCACTATGTTTTTAAATGGAGCAGTCGGTACATTCTGATATAGTTCGGAGTCGAAATTAATTATTTAAAACGACGAGCCTAAAAAATTTAAAACACTGATTACAGGTAGTGGCTTGGTGAATTTGGACTCTACTTGAGTGCTGATCAGGTGGAGCATCTGAAATAGAAAACAATTTTACTTTATTATAAATTATTAGTTTTTAAAAATTATTTTTTAAACGTATATTGTAAGTTCAAGTTACAACAGTTAAAATTTCAAAATTCCTGGAATTTAAATTTAGATGAAAAATCTAGAAACGTACCATAACTGCGGTTAAAATAATGAAGAATAAGCCTCGTCCACAATTTTTCCTGTAGCTACTCCGCATTTTTGATCAGAATATTTTTTTAAATCAAGCAAAATGATCGGTAGCTCGAAATCAAAAGTAGTAAATCAATGCAGTTTCAAACAAGATCTCTAGCAATACTAAACCTGAGTATAGCTTTGACAGTACTGAGTAAATAATTTGAAGCTTTTAAACTACCAAAACATTATTTAATTTCATTGCACACTATACTATATATACTTTCTCCTATTGCTTTGGACACATTTTCATTTCAAGGATCAGTCAGTCTTCATTTCATGGGTCGATTTGAGTTTTCACGATTGAATGCGTTTGGTCATAACATTTAAGAAAGCAGAAATATGTTTACATATACTTATACATATATGTATAGTAGGCAAACATAATGTAATATTGAGCCAGCATTCTTAATAATTGTCACTCATCACCGGCAGACGTATTAATGCATAACTTTCACAATGTAAATAATACATGTGTAAAATATGTTTACTGTAATAACCTTCATTTAAAATTACTCACCTGACAGAAAAACATTCTTGAAAAACAAACAGTTCGTAATATCATATTACTAATATCCATTTTTCTGTACTTATGCCTTCAAATTATGTCGGAATTTCACTTAAATGTTTTCATATAGGTAGATTATAATAATATAAATAATCCATGATTTCGGTTTATATTTTGGGTGTAAATACATAATGTAATAATATTCTTATCTGAAATAGTACATTTACACTTTGTATCTATACTATGCTAATAAACGTGTTCAGTCAGATGCAAGTTCTTGATATGTACTGTATAATAGTTGCAGGAATACAAAATCGGTTGTAATTTATTATTGCAAATTATTTATAAGGCTTGACGCCACTGCCATTATGTTTTCACAACGCCGAGACTTGAGGTGCAGACATTGTGGTTTAGTATACCATAAAGGAAATTTTAATAACCAATACAGTAAAATTATTACTGTAAAAATCATCAATTTTTCTCAATTTTTTTAGTCAGCCGAAATTGTTTTCTTGTGAAATCGAAATAAAATATTATAATATAGTACAAAATGGAAACAAATTACGTCGTAATTCATAAACCTAATAAATATCCTCTCATTATAATTTCAGAAAGTAAAAACAATAATTTTAGTAATGACCGTAATAATGTATAGATATAAAAAATATAATTAACTAAATATTTTAATTAATTTATTTTTATCGCAATTTAATTACTATTTTATATACCTATAAGTGTATATTACATATATGGTTATTTACTTATTTTTTTATTTCCTAAAATTAATTATTTGATAGTGTATTTTAGGATAGAATATTAAATTTCCAAATTTTACAGAATATTCATTTCTATATTTTAGTTACGGTACAGTCAACAATGGGAAAGGACGAGTCGCTTCATAATTCAAAATCAAAGCAAACCCAGTTTTAAGACCTTCCTGTGTGTGTGAAATAATGAAGTTTAGTTTTGACAGACGAACAATGTTGACTGCGGGATGATAAAAACAAGTTTTGCCTAAAGGGAATAAAGTGTATGTGTGTGTTGGGTGTTGGGTGTACAAAAAGTACATGGAATGTTCAATGATCACAACTGGAAAACAAAACTTCACTTCGTATAAACATTGATATTTATACTAACTTATTCTGTCTTGTTCTTAGAAATTGAAATGAGCTTAAGCTTTTTCATTTCGTAATATACGGTCGTCTCATTTGCATAGACGGAATTGTTGTGGAAATTTACAATATTCATTGAGGATTTCCATTCATTTGGAATTAGTGGACTTTCACATTTTTCGTTGTTGGAATTCTACTGGTGGGTTTTCATTGAAGGTAGACGACATATATCTGAATTAATTCAAAAAATGTACTGTTTACAATAGAGCATTTTATATTTTATAATAAATATCAGTTTGTAATAAATATAATATTAAATTATAAAAATTATTAATTTGAAATGATATTTTTATTATAAAAATTCTTAAAAATATTTTCATATTAGTTATTGATTATTACTTTATTTTATCATGGATATTCTGATATAATTATAATTAATTAAACTATTATTATTATCATTATTACAGTTACAGCCTATTCCAGCGGTAAAAATGCAAGGAGTCGGAAAAATTCAGCTTAAAATATTTCAACTTTTCCAGCACCAACAGCGGTCCAGCCTCATCACCGGTAAATTCCACCGGTTGTCCAGAGATAACTTTCAGGTTGGAAGCTTTCGAAGGGCATTTTCCGTGTCGAGCGGGCGCTTTGGCGAAACTTATGTATCGCGCTTGTACGAAGACTTTTACAATGAGGAGCAGAAGGAATTGCAGCGCAGCGTGCGCAAGGTAATAAGAAATTTTAAATTAATTAAAAAATTATTTAATTCTAATAAATTATTATTTTAATTAAATTAATTACAATAATTAATTAGTTATTAAATAATTAGTTTAGTATAATAATTGTAATAATCTATTAAAAATTAAAATTAGTACTAAATTAATTACTGTTGCATTGCTTGTATTTTAAATCATAATTAACTGCTAATTCATGACATTAATCAATTAATTTAATTAATAATAATTTTTTTTAATTAATTAAATCTTACAATTAATTGAAATTCCATTTATTATAATATTATACGTTATAATTATACGTTATAATAATTATATATTATTTATATATAGTTCTTTTGGTAATGTCCATTTATATTATTTAATTCATTATTAATTCTAATTAATTTTTCTAAGTATTTTAAAAATTAATTAATTGCTAATATGTAGATGATTGACACTCACATCAATCCTTTTGTGGACAAATGGGAAGAGGAAGAGGAGACACCGACTCATAAATTGTTTAAACTTGCTGGGGAACAAGGACTGCTAGGAATTAACAAACCTGTTGGTCGGTAATTTAATAATTATTTTAAATTTTAATTTGAAATAGTAATTAATAATAAAATTAATACTTATGCAAATGTAATCGTATCTTTTTGTCTTGTATGCAAACAACTTAATAAAATTACGGTTTATTTAAAAACAAGAATTAAAAGCAATTTACTTAAATCTAAATGTTTATATCCTTTATTTATGATATGAAATAATTGAAATATAAATTTGTTTTAAATTGAATGAAAATTTTAATTTTGAAGAATACGGCGGTCTAGGCTTGGATTACAAATACCAAGCCGCATTCTTAGAGGAAGCGGGTTATGTCAACGCCCTCGGAGTTGCTGCTCCTTTTGGGGTTCACACCGACATGGCACTCCCGGCTTTGGCTCGATTCGGAAGTCATGAACTCAAGACGGAATTCCTAATTCCAGCAATTCGAGGGGACACCGTGTCTTGCATTGGAGTTAGTGAGCCTGTGGCTGGGTCGGATGTTGCTATGCTTAAGGTATTTATTATGAGATTTATGGAGTAATTAATCTGAATTCTAATTTTTTTAAATCTTCAATTTAATTGTCGTTATGATATATTTACTGAGCAATTCTATTAAACTTTGTAATTTGTCTTTTCTTCCAGACAACTGCTAAACGAGTGGGGGATGAGTATGTCATCAACGGTCAAAAGGTATGGATCAGCAACGGCTTGAAAGCAGACTGGATGTGCCTGCTTGCTAATACTTCGGAGGGGAAACCCCATAGAAATAAATCTCTTATTATTGTTCCTCTGAATTCAAAAGGTTCGTTTTTTAGTACTAAACATGCTTATTTAAATTTAAATGAAATAATAAATAATTAACAAATACATTATTAATTAATTATTAAATAATAAAAAAAATAATAAATTATTAAATAATAAAGAAATAAAAAAATAATAAATAATAAAAAAAATAATTGAAGAATAAAACAAATAATAAATTATGCGTATAATAAATAAATAATAAAGCTTGTCTTAATTAATTGATCCACGTATAAACCAATTAAAAAATGGATAAATAATAAATTATGAAATAATAAAAAATAATTAAATAATAAAAAATAATTAAA
>JAQGAK010003780.1:0-13989 GCA_034696945.1 Lipothrix lubbocki
GCGGTACTTGACTTGACTTGAACTTGATACGCACTTGATCCAATCAAGTTTTACTTGAACTTGAACGCAGCTCTGGTCCCAACATGCAAGTATTAATCGAAACCTTTGGAGGAGACTGGAAGCTAGTTTTTGTTAGTGGAAATTAGTCCCAATTTAATATTAAATCACTCAATTTTTTTGCTTTTATAAAATACTGTTGACGACATTATTATAATTAATAATTATAATAAATTACTAATAATTATAATTTTTAGTATTCTTCTTGAAGCCTGCAGCAATCGTTTTGACTGGAGTTTGCCCTAACAAGAAAACCTCTGGAGATGTGAATCACATTGCTCCAATCCCTTCATGTTACTATAAAATTGCATGTTGGTTAGATTACGAAAACAATGTCAAAACAACTGGTTTCTTACATTCAAATTGGCCCGAGCATGTTCCCAACCCTACAGACCCTGACAACATTCAGCAGCTAGATCCCATTCAAATCATTGCTTCAGTATTTGACTCTACCATTGACGATGCGTACGACATTCTTGGAGAAATGTGGGATTTAGTCCGGGATCCACTAGTACTTAACCGGGATGAACGTAGAATCCCGACGGCGCAGCAATGCGCTGCAGCTGATGCAGAGAATCCATTACCATTTTATGAAATTTGGCTTGACTGCGAAAAACAACTTCAAACAGGTATAAGTTTACATGGTTTTCACCCGGAAATTATTTAAAACGGTTATCAAAATCACATTCGTTCATTTTGCAGGTAATTTTCAAGACCCGTGGTGTTATCACATGAGAGATGAGCATGCTAGAATGGCGTACTTTGAATCAGTTTTTGATGATGATGAAGATGACGACGACGACGATACAAATATGAACTCACGGAGCGAATATATGTCACGTACTGCTCATTCCGGTAATTCCGATAGTACGTTTAAAGGTTTAATTTATAAACCTAAGAAATCTGTTGTAAAACGAAATAATAACGAATATTTTTATTTAACAGCAAATGGGAAATTGCTACCTAAAACCATTGCTGGGGATGGTTTTTATAACTCTACCTATTGCAACAAGCGGCTAGTTGGGCATTTTAACGCATCCAATTCAAACTTCAGCTTTACACACGTCACAGGCCTAGGCCTAACGCACGCTATATACAGCGCGCTTCCGGTTTTAGAGGATGGATCCATTGATATTCGCGAATTAAAACCTAATGGGTCGGGATCCACGGCATTCGGAGAATTTTTGTATAAAGTCAAAATATTCGGAAACGTGGCTGGGATGATTTCAGTGGGTGGAAAAGACGACGCTTTATCAAGACGATTTAGTCAACTAGCTGCGAATACGAAATTGCGCTTGGTGTTCATTCAGTCCATTGTGGATATTTTGACGCGCTATGATTTGCAAGGGGTGAATATTAATTGGCAACGTTTTTACATTCCTGGTAAATTGTTTTTACACAAAATTATTTGTAGTACATTAAATTCGCTGTATACATTATTTACATGTAATTTTGCTTTGTACTAAAATAGGAACTGCTCACTCGGACAAAGAAAACTATGTCACTTTGGTTAAGGAACTCCGACAGGTTTTGGGTGAACTCAGCCGATTAGACGGAGAAACCAAATACATTTCTATTGTTGGCCCCACTAACGCCAGCGAAATCGAATCCGGTTTGGACTTACCAGCTTTGCTGAAATACGTGGACTGGATTGATGTAGATTTGAGGGATTTGAAAGGGGAAAATCTACCACTTTATCCAAAATATCCTGAAAATGAGAACCCCGGGAAATTAAACTACAATTATGTCCTGAAATATTATACCTGCAAAGCCAAGGAGTATGGTCCGTTTAAAATCAACATGGGAGTTCCTCTCCTAAAGGATTCCTCTGACGATGTAATGAGCGATTTGTTGGAACGAGTAACGTATGCGAGTGAAAATAATTTTGGGGGTTTATCTATTTGGAGTATTGATAACATTAAGAGCGAGGATTACACACAGTTTGAGTTAATAAGGGACACGGATATTTGCGCGGGCGACAATAATTTGGTAAACATTTGGAATAATTATTATTACCTTTTACCCATGTTTTTTAGCCATGTTACAAGGTTAGTCTGGAAATGATTTTTCTTTTTCAGAAAATGTATAAATGTTACGAATCTGATGTGATTCGATGGCATCCTATCGGTACCAAACTCCCATTGTGTGGACCGACTGCACCGGCTGTCAATGGATTCCCGGCAGTTTGCAATCCGTACGACCCTGATTTTGGTTGTTGTGGGTCAAATGGAACCTGCGGCTCGGGAAAGAATTCCTGCTCTTGCCCAACATGCGTTGATTACTATGCAAATCCAGACAAGATTTAATTTAAAAATTGTATTGCCTGTTTTTAGTTACCACATAAATAATTTAAAACATGAATACTTTTTAGTTCCATTTATATTCTTTATTCTTTATTTGAAAGCTCTTATAACAGCTAAATATTTGTGCAAATTTAGCTCAAAACATACCCGACTATAGAAACTCCACAACAAATTAATAGCAAATAAAATATAAGTACAATATCCGATTTAAATAACGAAAGCGGTCGCACTGTGTCAACGTTCTCATCAACTTTGTCCTTTTGCTTCAATCTGGCAGCACTGAACCAAATTATGTCCCATTTCTCCCAGAGCTTGTAAATCCCGGAATTTGTTAAAGTTGACATTCTGTTAGGGACCAATTTCTGACTTTCTTGAAGAGCACCAATGAAGGCCAGACCCTTGATTGTCGGAGGAAATAAAGGGCCTGAAATTTCTTTATAGGTAAACCGCAAAACGGTTCTTAGCATTTGTTTCTTAAATTCGTTCCATCGATAGTCAAATGGACGATCGGAGATTATAAATGCAAGCTGCTCTTTCCCAAAGCAAATTCCATTTGTGTCATATTCATTAAAATATGGTTAACACGATTGAAATAATCGGTACCAGTAGCAGTTTGGTGTAATGTATAAAGATAGTCTACAACTTCATTGAGTGAAATGTAGAACTCACACGTTTCAAAGCAATTTCAAAATCTTCCATTAAAGATTTATCACACAAATGATGTATTAATGGTTTTTCAAGATTCAATTCAGGATTTAAAATGACATTGGTCGTGTTACAACAATAAATTTAAAATCCAACTGTCCTCCAATTTGACCCAGTCTGTTACATAGGGGAAATACATGAAAAAGTCGGATCTGACAAAGCTTTTGAAGCCGTTGGATATTACCATGGACAAGAAAAGCCAAGGAATGACGAAAACTTTCACCAGCAGGACAACTCTACTAGTGGTTTTAGCTTCAAATGGACATTGGTCATTGGTTACAAAATGGCGGCGGCTGTGACCAAAATTCCTAGCGACAGCCATAATGTCCAATGAAAAGGTGTGGTAAATATTTCAAAGGAAGTTTTCACTTGATGAACATATTCCGAAGTTACGAAATAGAATTTGGACTTGTGTCCAGTGGGTATAATTACATGCTATGTATCAATACTTAATTTTTGTGTAATTGTAATTATTTCTGGAAGATGGCAATTCTGGTCGAAACTTATGTTATTAGTGCGTCGTAACACACATTAAGTGGAAGTTTCTAAATCAGTGAACAACTGGAAGTCACGTTTAAATGGAGAATCAGACAGCACTTTGCATAACAAAAGTGCAGAGCCGTCCAAAATACATGGTATTTTCATGACATGTATCTTAAATACGTATTTAAAATACATTTTACAGCATTTTGAAGTTTCATTATTTTAAAATGTATTTTTTATTGAGTATTTTGTCCTTTCAGCATTTTCAAATGTATTTTATATTTTGAAGCTCCATAATTTTTGATGTTGTTCGAATTTCAAAATGTATTTTGTAATTTGTATTTTGATGTTGATCGATTTTAAAATGTATTTTGAGCATCGATCAACTTATCAATGTGTTTTTTCACCACATGAAATTCCGCATACGGCCTTGTCCTTTTACAGTAATGTCACTGGTATTTACCCAAAAGCAAACGAAATTCGAACGTTTTGCCTTAAATATGCATTTTGAGGGCTTGTTTAAAGTATTTTGAATTTTCGTAGGGAAAAATTTATTTTGTTTTTGTAACTTGTATTTTCATGAAATGAGATGTGTATTTTGTATTTTGTAACTTGTATTTTCATGAAATTGGAAATGTATTTTGTACTTTATAATTTGTATTTTGCTGAAAAGCAAAAGTATTTTGTATTTTGTAACTTGTATTTTCGTGAAATCGGAAATGTATTTTGTAATTTGTATTTTGAGAGAATGTATTTTGGACAGCTCTGCAAAGATGTACGTATCCCAACAACTACTTGTTTCTTGAACAAGCGCTACCGATGCAGCCCAAATAGTCTCACCCGCGCTTGGAGTTTCAGCGGCGGCAAAATTAATTTCCCTATATTTATCAAAATCATTCGATTCCGACGTTTTGCAATACCAACAGAATAGAATCCAAGACTCGATCCTAAACCTTTTTAACATAGACACGGACAAATCTGAATTACTATCAGTTCCAAATGTAAGCAAGATCTTAGGTGAAGCTGTTCTAGTAGGCGGGCACCCGTCAAAAAAATTAGCTGCTACGCGATCTCTTTCAATAGTTCCGTATGGTTTTAATGGAATTAGTGTTAAGCAGTAAGCTGGTTGGGCTTCCAATAGAAGGTACTCAAAACGATATACTCTCTGTGACCATAAAATACTATTTAGGCCATCGTCTTCATCCCTCGCCCATAGACAATTTTCCTTTTTACAACAACGCGTTGTTAAAATGAAAGTGGCGGAGCAATTAATAAGCTCATATTTGGTCCGTTGAAGATGTTTATTCTTATCCTTTAGAGAAAAATCAAACGAACCATAAGAATGTGTTATCTCCGAGAAATCAATTATCGAGGTTTCAAATTTGTCATTTGCCACCACAAACGATAGGGTGCATGTGCGTTAGATACCAATCAATGCCATGATATCCAGGAATATGTTAGGGGTTTTTCAATGCTTACAGTACATTCTACATTCATAGAACATGACTTGGTAAGCGTCAAATATTTGAGCAATAACAATTTTTTCATTTTTGCTCCAAAAATTAATTTGTTAAATATTAAAATCACGATCAGTATAATTCAAAATAAATTGTCCTGAATAAAAATTCAAAATTACATTTTTGAACTTTTCGCGCTTATATTACACATGGAACAAGTAATTATATGCTAAGGATAAAAGTTGCTGATCTGTCTGCACTTACGTTTATTATTTCAAAAGTGATTTATTATTTTATTAGTATTCATTTTTTATAAATATTATTCACAAATCGTATATTGTATCAAATTTATTGAATGTTGTGGTTTTTTATTTAAATGTAATGTCAGTATGATTACACATTTTACTATTCAATGAAATGTTGCATATTATAACATTGCCATAAACAGCAATTATCCCTTTGGTGAAAGAGCTGATTGGGTTATTATTTAAACAATCATTCTCATTGAAAAATGTTATCATGCATTCAAAGGAACCGTCCAGACAACCGTAAAATTGAATTGATTGCATAAAAAACCAAAGTGCCATTCACAAAAAAGTTACGATTTACGGAGTTTGTTGAGAATCGGAGTGTTTTGTAGTGGTTGCGAGCAGTGCCCTAAACATCAAACCTAATTCACTGGCAGAAGTTGATTTTTTTTTAAACTTCAAAATATGCGGCAAAGAGAAAAAATAAACTTTTATAAAATAAAACAAAGTTGCCAAGTGACTCTTTCACAAAAAACCTGCATTTTTAACATTTCATTCCCACAAATACAAAAAACGCATAGATGAGGTAACGCATTAGCCGATTATTGGTTGTTCGCTATATGTTAGCCGAGTTTCAATACAGAAGTATGAATTATTTTAAATATGGCATTTTTTTGATTTAAAGTGTTTAACTGGATAATAAATAAACCATTTTTAATTTCGTTACGAGCTTCCAAACTACAATTGAGTCATGGTAATGTTATTTTATATTATTATTGGTAATTGATCAGCAATTAACTTTATAAGGTCAATAATTCATCCACAAATTTTAAAATTTAAATAAAAAAATTAAATATAATTATAATATAAATAAATATAATTTTAATGTAAATAAATATAATTTTAATGTAAATATAGTTTGAATATAAATAAATATAATTTTAATATAAATAAATATAATTTTAATATAAATAAATATAATTTTAATATAAATAAATATAATTTTAATTAAATAAATATAATTAATATCCATTTAGAATACTTATTTAATATAAGTAATATACATTTTCACATTTTAGATATGATTTAATTAAAATTGTATATATAATAATTATACATCACAAATTAAAATAAATAAGAAATGTAGAAACGCGTAAAGCTGTTGTATGTTTTGATGGCCTACTTTTTAGACGTTTTAAAAATAATAAGTTATTTGAAGACAATTATAACAATTATGTCAGTTACGCTCTACATGTATAAATCCAAAGTATTTTTTAAAACATGCCACTATGGTTGTAAAAAAATAGATCTCAACAAATATCAATACCGAAACCAAACACACGTAAGTAATGTTTGGACCCTAAAGGGCTTTTTAAGAATTATTTTAAATGTTTCTTCATAACGGCAAAACTTCCAAATTAATACAGGAAACAAATGATTTAGACAATGTTGAAAAGTTGTATAAAAATTATGTATATGCAGAAATTCTTACAGTATAAAACAGTGTGAAAAAAGCTGCACATGTAGCCTCAAATAACCATGTAGTAGTACAGCCATGGCATTTCTAAAGTTTTCAATTCATGCTTGATACTAATTCATTCTTTGGACTAGTGATTGGACTAAACTGCGTTTCTGGGATAGACATTAAACAAGGGAAACTGTATTGCTCAACAGTATTTCCAATGCAGCAAATATTAATCAAGGCAATTAAATGAACAAATGATGTTTGTATAGGAACAAATTTTGAACAAAAGCATGTTTATTGCTCTAGGAAATGCCCAGCCTGAATAATTATACAAGTGGATTGCCGTTAGCGTTAAAGTTTGTAATTTTTCCTTTATAAAGTTTTTATTGACCCTTCACTCTTGAACACAAAGTAGCCGCACAATAGTCCTTATTGTACATTCAACCTTTTTACATAGCTTTAAAGGTTCCAAATGTTTATGTACGATAAGCTCATTTAGACATAATATGCCTGTTTAGATATATACGTTAAAAACACATTAGCCTGTTAAGATACAAGATCTGTTAAGAGAACAATTTAGACAAACTGCTTTTCAATAATTATATATAAAACAACTATTGTATATATTACTCAGGTCAAAAAATTTCAAATTTTCTTAGCTTGCTTTAAAGAAGATCATGAAAAGCAGTTCTTGCGTTGGAAATAAAATAATTCATTCTACATCGCATCTGAACCGATATTTTTCGTTAGTGACGAGGAAGAGAATGTTGCATTAGATACGATAATAGATACGATAAAACAAGTGTGTATGTGATATAAACTGATATCAGTGTTGACAAAAATAGCTATTACTTTTGCCGTTTAGAAAGTGTTATTACAATTTATAATATCGTGAACCCAACCAAAAGTTTGTGTAAGATGCTGTAAAAAACATACGTCGAAACATTTATTTGTTTTTTCATAACCAAATTTATCGCATGTTTCCGTTACTTTTCTGATCTTTATATTTTGCTTAAGCTTTTGTAATAAAACTGCCGTCCATCGGTTTGTTTCAGAAAATACATTTCAATCAAATTAATTTTATTTTTGATTTCTCCAATTATGTAGTTTTTATCAAGTATTTTATTAGTTCATTTGTATTAGTTTTTATTCATTACATATATTGTTCCTTTTATTCCTTATGTTAATACTAAAATATTAACATACAGTATAAATTCCATATATTTTTTGTAAGTGGATGTTTGTATAGTTAAATGTAATTTTTCAAGTTTTTGTAGCTTTTGCTGTCTTACATTTTTTGTTAAAACAACGTACATGAGGATTTATCTAGTTTAATGACATAACAAATAACTATTTGAATGTAGCCACAACTACAGAATGGAAGACCGTCTACTGCGGATGATTATGTTTTAATATTTGTTGCTATACAACGTTTTCGCTCACCCAAATAATATACGAGCGTCCATAGTTGCCCCTACGATTTACTTCGATCCCACAAGTACTTCTAAGCTTGAACCTGTAAGTTTACCAGATAATATTGCATATAACATTTACATTAATGAAAATCAATATTTAATACTCTAATGTTTCCTTCTTAAGTCAATTTATGATATTTGTATCACCCGTCTTGTAATATACATTTAGAGACAACAACATCCCACGTTACAAAGATTACAACTGGGAGTACCATTACCACCCACTATCCTCGAACATGGCAATGAAGTTCCATTAAAAAACCAAGAGTGTCTAGGTGTGTGTTGGTATTCCCAGAGCTTTATAAAGGTATAATTTGTTGATTTTCTAAAAACTTGGCAATTATAAGATTTGCATTTAGGTGTTTGTATTTAATAAACAATTCGTCCCATGTTTATAAAATTTTACATTTTATTTACATTTAACTCTACACATTCTGTAGGAATCCACTCTAATCAATTCATAGAATTGCAAATTAAGTGTGAAGAACGACCAGGCACTGTACCAAGTTGGATACCGTATGTTTATTATACAAAACAAATCCATATCAACTTATTTTCACGTATGACTTTGACGACGAATTGATTCATCTTTGTAAAAATCAAGATTATTTAGTGTTTACAGATTTTGTTTAATATGGTTTGAAATGCTGGAATAACTTTTATATTATTAAATTTTTGCGTTTGAAAAGTTTTATCGTTTGTATAGAAAGGTCATAAAACATCAGTAATAAATTGCAATAAATAATCCACCAAGCTAAATTCCGATGCAATTTAAACGGCATGGTATCCTACCTATTCACTAAATGAATTGTGAAAATCCTATTGTATATTAAGTTCAATTATTATTCTTTCACTAGCTCCATCAATATCCCTTCTTTCATAACCAGAATCGTTCGTGTCCCGAAATACCCCACTCAGGTCTTCCAAACAACCGGATCAAAGTTCCAGTTCTTTCCGAACGTGTCAATCATAGCCCCTGCATATTTAAATTTTGGTCCTTAGCCAAATTTAATTTACTGACGTTCAATGAGTTATATATCAATTTTCATTATCACCAAATAAAATTTTTAGCAGTACATTTCAAGGCATAATAAATCTAAGTACATGCTAAAACTCTTCTTCAATATATACAATTATAAATTAGCCTGGAATGTACATTTGGAAGTATCTGACGAAATAATCATTATTAAAACTAAACAAAATTCAAGTAAAAGATATTTAATATTGATGTAAATATTGACGGATTACCAATATTAAAATCCTGATGGGAACAACTGTCGCCAGTCCAACTTGTAGTAGTAGGATTTTTTTTTCTTTACTCCAATTTTCGCTGGAATCTGGTACAAGCACGGAAAGTTGTCTTTTGATTAATTTTCGTACAATTTGAAAGCGAAATGACAGAAATTACCTTTAATGGGATTAACATCCGCGGTCATATGGTGTCAGTAACTCTTCAATTATTTGTGATGCGCCTGTCGTGCAACAATTACTTTTACAAAAAAAGCATAATGCTTACTCTGCATGTAAATAGAGTAAACAGAAAGGGTCGTACATAAAGCGACGAATATCTTTTAGTGCAATGTCATCCGAACTTAGAACTGAAGAGGATCTTAAACATGCAAACCAAGAAAACATTTCCCTAAACAATCTGATCCATGTAATGCATCTGTAAGACTTATCAAGCGTCCAGCTTAATTACCAGCATCTAATATATCAATATGTCCTCATAACGGCAGCTCTTGTTCCTCCCAAGGCATTCACTATGTTGTACAGACTCCCTATAAAGACACCCTCTATAAGATCATCTCCTCTGTAAAGGCGCTAAAGTGCCAAACGCTCAGGCATAGGCAATGTTATCTATAACGGCACTACTAAAATATCTTACGAGATTAGGGAATTTCTCTTTTTTTGCTGCTATTTGATCAACAACGGTTGAAATATTGCTAAATGTGTATTCCTATAATATATTTGGGACATTCTTAAGCTATAAAAGCAATTTTTTCGAAAAAATGATAATTCATTTATAAAGGCATACCTTTATAACGGTCAAATAGCTTGGATTTATAGGGTGCCGTTATAGAGAGTCCTCACTAATATTTTGGTGCTGTACTTCCAAAACTCCATACAGTCTTTGAAGTAAACCTCAACTGCGGTTGTCTAAAAGGCTTGTTTCTGTCTGTTAAGTTCATCCCAAGGGATTTTCAACAAAAGAAAAGTCGAATCCACGATTTCCATAAACACTGCATTAAATTATTGTCTCATATAACATCGGCTTTTTCTAATATAAAGCTTAAAATTACGGATGGCAATTTATTACATATTTTATGAGTAAGTAAATTAGGCTTTTTGTTCCTGCAGACGTTAAATTGTTACACAACCTTTTTTTGTTAATTGTTATTATATTTCTTAATAGGAAATTGTGGATCGTAAAATAGATGTAATGACAGCACGAATTTAACTCCTAAAAAACTGCATCCGATGCAATCTGGTGGTATTGTCACGGGTGAAAAGCTAATTGACTTTTGTGTTCCTTTAAAAACATCAGAACAAGTTTTGAACACATAAGGTTGTGGTTTGATATATTATAATATAACAGACAGACTGAATAAGGAAGCTAGTATGTGTGGATTTAAATAAATATTTTATACATATATCTGACTAATATAATTTTGTATATGCATATATTTTCTTATATGCAGATAATACAGATAAAACTATTATATCTATTATATTCATATAAATTCTGGAGAAATTATTTGTGTACAAAATTGTTCTAAATGTGTAATATTGAATGTATAGTTACAATGATATGGACACCGATGAGTAAATGAGTTTATGTATTGCGTATGTGCTTGAAAATCTAACCCGGGTGACTTGGCTTTTTTAAAAAACAAATATAAAACGTTATATAAAAAACAAATAAATTATAAAAAATGGTCCCAGTAATTCAGCGTCAGTTCTGCTTTTCGATTTAAGGAAGCATATTGTTTTTTACAAAATTCTGAATCTATCTGAAAATTTGAAATCAATGACAAAAGTTTACTCATATATTGTAAAAAATAGTTGTACTAAAATATATAATATTTATATAATGTATCATATAGTAATTATATCAATTAGAGCTAAAGAGACGCATAAATATATATGAAGGATTATTATAGTGACATCTAGGTTTACACTAGATGACAAAATAACTGTTTCTGACTACTTCTTGTTTAAATCGCCCTTGTGTATCGTTTTCATTCATACACACTTGATCCATTGAGAGTTTTTCTATTCACCCAAAGGGTCAGTTTGTCTTGAACTCTAGTTTTATTTCTCGACGTTTAACATTGAGTCTGTAGGAATCCATTATCTACGCTTTTTCACTCCATGAGTTTACGACATTAGCTCATGTACTTCTGTGTATACAATGTGCACACAATCCTGCTTCCAAACATTTCTGGAGATTTTTGTCTTTATATATGATTTTCGTCACTTGCATTTCAACTCTTGTCCTATCAACTTTTTTCAGTGCTCTACTTGATTTTTCCCTTCGTCACTACACAGCTACAACTTGTTATTCTTCATCTTGCTGTGTTCTTTTTGCATTTGGATTACATTGTTAATACATGTGGATATTATATTGTTTTGTACTGACTGCTAATATTTCCGAATTGTCAATCCAATATATTTGCTGTATTATTGCACTTATCTTCGTGACACTTCAGTCTTCTCAGCGTTGCAACATCTTACGCCCGGAGATATCCAGTATCCTTTCAAAATTCAGTATAAAATGCTTCAGTTGTTGTGCAAATACAAATAAATATTTCGCAACAATGGCTCAATCCTTTGCGAGTATCCGTCATTCATCTAATGGCACCAACGAATTTTCCCCACTTCTAAGGCACCACGTTTGTGTTTGTATTCTTAGAGCACGCGTAGCCTCCGTTGGTCAACATCTAGCGGACATCAGGACTTCAGTGGGTTTCGACTTTGATGAACTCACCCAGTTGCACCAACCATCAGCAGTCGTCATGACACACAGTGACAAAAAAATTGCCATGGAACCCCCTTCTCCGTTAGCTCCTCCGGACAACGAGAAGCGCCAGGCTTCACATTAATTTGATTTTTCAGGAGAAATGACAGTTGCAAAAGATGCGGTAAAGGTGTCCTGAGTAGAATTTTGCTAACAATTTTATCATGAGCAAAATTCTTACTATTATGAAAGGTGTACATGTCTTTTGAATTTGTTTAGGGTTAAATCGTGCTGTGTCACTCTCCACGGGGGCGCCTATAGAGCAGAAGCGTCGAAAAGGGTGAATTTCACAGAATTGTACAATTTTTAACAATTTTTAACAATTTTGTCTCTAAGTAACTGCAAGCAATTAGTATCGTGCTCTTCATACAGTTACTACATGCTATACCCTCCTTATTATGTCGACTCTGGACATTCGAGCTGAGAGATCGCATTGTGGGCTCTCTCTGCAGTGTGGCGTCTCTCACTCAATGTTCTAAAACACTGGAGACGCCTTTTATTCTTTAGTCTCCCGACTTACCGGGTTTCTTTGCACCAGTGACAAGTGAACCATTGCAAAGTGAGATTGACAGGCCGAAGTTTAGGGACTGACCACGAGTTCGCGAAACGGGTGTTTTCGGGTATTACATTCCCTTGTGTGGGGTGAAAACGCATGCTCGGGCGTGTTACTTCGAGGGCTTGCCAAGCACTCACCTTTGCAAGGTGACCTTCGATTTGGTGTCCTAGCTGCACGGCATTAACCTGGGAAGCATGCCCTCTTATCAGTAGGCAAATTCCTCGTTAGCCAGTTATCCAGGGAGCTTAGCGACCTGTACTGTACTTAGGCCGCAAGTGAGCTGTATGTATATGACAGTACCTTGCTACCAACAGTCTTTGCATGAACCTATCCCTCTCTCTTTATATAACTTTGCTTCTCCTTCCTGCTGATTACTCCTCATTGAAGTAGACTAATAGGCAAATTACATAGGTCTGACTCATTCAATGAGTCTGACCATATGCCAATTCCGTAAAGTAACCTGAGGATCTTAGGGCAAACAATGGGCCCGTTTAGGTGGCCTGAGCCGCGTCACTTGTGACAACCCTCAGCACAATACAATACAATATTACTCAACAAATACCGACGAAGGTGAAATAATTTATTACCGCTGCAATCTGAGTACAGCTCGAAAATCGGATTCCAGCCAAGCCACTATTTATTTATTGCTTCATGCACACAGTCAAAATGTAAGTCAAAATCATACGACAACAATTATAAAACATCACATAAATAGTTTTTTGTATTACTATTTTGACATCCTGCAATGGCGCTGCATAAAATAAGGAATCCCCCCAAATTTACTTTTCATAATTTTTTGGTAACATCATTCCGATCTGAGGACGAGCACAGCAACCACGAGCAAAATGGACTCGGAATTGACAACGGTACTAAAACAGTTATTCGTCAGCTGTTAGAAGATGGTGTCACGAGTACTACTTTATTTTGGAGGCCCTTCAAACAAGAGGAATTCAGCAGCCTTCGATTATGCAAATACATAATTTCTTTGCTTCCATTAAACGCAAAAAACATGGTTCAGCAACAAATATTGCTTTAGATTTGCAGCGCTGGTGTCAAAATAAAAGCGCAATTCTTGTTGACATGGATGCAGTGTTCGTTATTTCCTACCACATCGGATTGATAGACGAAGACAAACCAAGCCAAATGCTTCAATTATTCGTGTCAACCAAGCGATTACTAAATTTAGCTACGAAAACAAACTTCATTCAGGCTGATGCGACCT
>JAQGAK010003781.1:0-13986 GCA_034696945.1 Lipothrix lubbocki
AATACATTTTAAAATCAAGAAGCTTCAAAATACAAAATACAAAATACAAAAATGTATTTTAAATACGTATTTGAAATGCATGTATTTAAAATACAATGTATTTTGAACAGCTCTGTATGTAATTAACTTCAGCGTTGTCAAGGACCGGAAGGTAGATATACAGGTGAAATTACATAAGAGGCCGTTGTTGGTGCAATAAAACACAAAGATATATGAAATGATAGTATATATGGGATGTTTCATTGAGGTGAGGGCTTGTTTGCATTTGCACGACCACTTCTGAGTAAATTATTAATGATTATTTGGACATTGGAAATATTGATTGTACGATGAAGCGGAGTTTCACATTCTTCCAAGCTTCAAGTTATACTTACAATAGCTTCACCTTTCTTTGTTATTAAAGCTTTGCGTACACTTTCAGCTCACCTTTCTTTGAGCTTTACGTACACTTTTCGTTTAGCTTCATGCTTCTTTTCAGCTTTACATATACACTTTTAGTAGCTTCAACCTTCTTTGAGCTTTACGTACACTTTTAGTAGCTTCAACCTTCTTTAAGCTTTACGTACACTTTTAGCTTCACCTTTCTTTAAGCTTCACATACGTACATATACTTAGCTTCTTCACCTTTCTTAAATAATAAGCTTCACGTATGGCTTCACCTTTCTTTAACTATCTTCACTTACTCATAATCACTTCCGTTAAGCTTCACGTACACCTTCACTTGACATTTAGCTTATACCTGCTTATCTTTCGCCTCTTTATTAATACTGACTGACAGAAGTTAAAATAGCGTATATAAGTATACCGAAATCGTTGCGAATAATTGAAAATCAAAAAAAATATGCAGCCAGCATATAGGTTTTTTTTACGGAGAAGGGTTGACGGTGAATGAGAAACACAACCGTACGAACGAAGTGAGCACAATTAAGTCATGAAATCAAATTTCGGTAGTAAGTTTGTGTTGGCGTATATAGTTCAATATCTATGCCAGTAAAACTAAATTTATAAAAACGCTGTGGGCGGCGTACTTATAATATATATGTAGTGTGTGCAGAATTTATAAACGTTCTTTTTATACTTTTGGAAGTTGGGAAAACTCACTCACAAGCTTATTGACGGAGACAGGCTCTGTGTTTCTGTTTCTCTCACAGCTCTCTCTCTCTCTCTCAATGAATAACAACGTGTATTATAGATGTAATGTGTTGAGCACCGTGTGTCAAGTATTTGCTTCAACATTGCTGTTTAGTGTATATATAAAAATGTACATAAAACAGAGACTCGTTAAACTTTACCGATAATTCGTTTGTATATACACAAGAGCATAGGGTTCTTTAATGTTGATTGTATGAATCAAACCCTTATTTTAACACACGTGAATGCTATATATTATCTCTATACTTCTCTACCGGCTTGTTATTTATATAAATGCTGTCTTCGTCATCATTTTTATGTATCTCTGCTGTTTGCTCTAGAGCAGAGGAACTCAAATCACTTTGAAAAATATTGTACACTATAGGAGAATATTTCGTCTCAGCATAAATGTGCACGTACAGATACATGTGTAATGAGTTTATATATGTATCTACCTTTTAGGTATAATTTTGTTAAGAGTTATTACTGCCAGCAAATACTATTTATCTAGAGTCATCAAATCCACGTATACATATGGCACGGATAAGATTATCATACTAATTGCTCCGTCTCACCCAAGTGTTGTGCACTCGCAAATGAAAAAACGACCCATATTTCCTTCCTTTTTGTATATTGATATTACAGCATTATCCAGTTTTTTTTTCTCAAAAACTTTAGGAGTTTACACACACATAAACCAGAACAGAACGTGCTTTCGTTCACTGAATTACATATCTGTAGAATGTATGGGCTCCGCTGTCCACAGTATTTGTACAGAAATGCTCACACTCACGTACTTTTATATACTTACAGTTACAGTTGATTCTCAACTATAAAGTAAGATACAAACAGATGAGATGATTGCACACTGCACACCCACAAGAATATAACGTTAAATGAAATTTTGATCTTTAGGTGATCGAATTGCTATCCCTGCAGTTATGATGGTTAATGGTTATACAATGTCTTGCTTAATATTACTCGTGTCCTTCGGACAGTCTTCTGTCATCAGTGGATAATGAGTTCAACTGCAATGTTATGTGCACTTCTTGGATCTCTTCATGTATCTCCATAGTGCTACACAAGATATTTAAATGACAATAATTACTACGCCCGGTGATACAAACTCTCAAGTTCAGTACTATACGCACGATAATAGCTGAACAGTTAATTCTCGAGGTGATCTTCTTCTGCGCTGTCTCTCTCTCTCTCTCTGAAGGCACAGTCTGCAATGTTACTCCATGAGCTTGAATCTTATTACTCGTAGTTTTTAGTAATATTCATTGAAATGAACTTATCGAATAGTAGAACGTGTTTGGTTAAATATAGGTACCTCTCCCTCTATACCTTCATGCTCAAGTGAAACAAAGGAACATAAATATTTTGGACTGCGAGGAAGTGTTGATGCAATAATGGATCCAGTCTGGTTTTACATAAACTTATTATTGGTACTTTTACAAGAATAAGTATACTTACAGCAACAAAAAATGAGCCACACATGAAAGCGAGCACATTGAGATACAGTAATTCTTGTTGTCAGTCTGCAAGTTGACGGTATGTATATGGAATTAAACGTAGAATGTACAGAGACTACAATGGACAAAATTTAAACGAACCTTTAGAGAACTTGTGGATGTATGCCAGTATAGAAAATAGAAACCAAAACCAATTTTATTTCTCTTATAGCTGCGCTAAAATTGTTTGCTTATTTTACAAAAAGAGAAATGCGTCGGAAAGTAACTTATAATTTATACAGCACCAGAACAAGTTTATAAAGTTTCATTACATGTATAAGTATATAAAAAACGACGTCTGAATCGGTAACGGTAGATCATGGTTCAGTGTTAGAAAATACATGTAACAACACTATTTTGACCCTGACGTAATAAAATAAGTAGTATTGGGTGTGACGAAAATAATTCCACTACATTACAATGTACTGATTAAATTAATACAATATGTATCACTAGTCAATTGTTTAGTTGGAAAGTTCATGAACCATCAATATTAATGAATGGGAAAAATTGCAAACTGAAAAGTAGTAAGCTCAAGTTTAATATTATTTAGCCCACCTCTGATTTTAAATTTTTAAATCCTCATGGAAAACTCCTACCATCTATCCATACAGATATACATACATAAAGAAAATAATATTAGTTAATGATTTAACGTCACGTTCGAGCGTGAGCTAAATATCTGCTGACACATTTTCCAAATACATTTGTAGTATTTACAATAAGTATGGCATAGCGATTGCATACAACGATAAATATAGCCGTCTATGTAGGCAAACTTACCGAAAATCCTTAAAATTACATCTCAGTACATTTCAGTAGTAGTTACGTATCACTATCAAGTTCTTACAAAATGGAAAATATCAAATCTACAGTGATGGAAGTTTTCGAATAGGCACGATTTTATATATTAATTGTTTCTGTAATAATTGAGACAATTCTCACGATCAATCTTCAATAGCGAATTTGTTCAAATGGCAGTTTATGATCCTGTCACTTTCCTATTTCAATTGAGTGGCGAGTAACACAATCACAATAATAAGGATGACAAATCCGGTTCCTAAGAGGCAGAAAAGGCGCTTTCGGTACTTTGTCTGTAATAGATAATGAATTATATTTCTTAACATTTAAAGACAACTAGCTCAGAGACATTTTTCTAGATCTAGAAACATATTTTCAGATGCAAAACCTATGCCCAAGTAGTATGTGCAAAAATAGACTGTAGTGTTTGATAACCATATCTATTTCAGAAATGCATGGCATGATTTTCTATTGAATAACGTAAGTGTAAAAAAATAAAAATAAAGAGTCTGAATTTACTTGATATGAAGCGGCTTTTTGTAATTCCTGAGCTCCAGCTTCCACACCTTGGTAGGCATTATCAATATTTCCTTCAATTGTATCTGAAGTAAATAATTCCTCAGGTAAATAAGTATTATCAAAACAATACACAAAATCAAGCTCAATTACTTCCACAAACATAGCATCTGGGTGTATTAACAATCCTTAAAAAAATGAAATGTGAAGGAAGTATAAGCACCTATTGCTTCGCCTTGCTCATGTACCATCGTGCCCAAATCCCTCATAATATCGTTCACATCCACAATATCTGATTCAATCTGTCGGATCCGTTCCTCCCTCTCAATGAACATCCCTTGCTCAAACTCTAGAGTTTGCTGCAAATGCTGTGCCTGAGCTTGCGTTTCTTCATTATTAACCAGTTCCGACTGGTCATCATCATCAGCGGATCCGGAGGCTTTGCTCGGTGGTAAGAATGTGACCTTCATCTTAGCCACTATTTGCTTTTGCAAGTCCGTGTACCGCTGAACGGTGGAGCCAAAGTCGGAAGTCAGTCGATTGACACGCATTTGCTCATCTTTACCCGCCCCTTGGGGATGCTGTCGGATCAGTAGACTCAGTTTCTTGATATTTCCCGTAGTATCCGTAATAGTTTGATTTGCCGTCGTCTGAACCACATGAACGGACTCTCGCAAGTTCTTCGAGTCATTTCTGCTTCCAATGGCTTTCAAGGTCTTTTCCAGTGTGTTGGCTGTAATTATTTAAAAAAATATTAAATTAGAATTTATTATCATGAATTCTCATATTACAACAAGCTATTATTTTTTATTAAATTGTTAAATTATTAAAACAAAAGCAAACCACACGAAGTCAAACTATGTACGTGTAATTATAAATATTGTTTGAGCCATCCAATCTAATCTAGTCAATTCAATCCCACCAACCTAATCTAATCAAGAAGTATTTTTTAGAAATTATTTTGATATTAATCAGGATCTAGATCTAGACTAGGAGGACATTCAGACTCAAAATCAAGATTCAAGAATCCCTTTAAATTACCATGTTTAGCAATGGAAAAGACACTCGAAGTAATCTGATCACACAGAAGGTAAAATTGTCCCGCATCAAAGAATCCTGCTGGGGACGAAGCTGATGACCCGGAGGGTCCGGAGAATCCGACGCTGGGAACATCCGTACTACCGTAACTTCTTTGCTTACCGGACATTAGATCTTCTGAAGACATTCCACACTTTCCAAACAAAGAACTAAATATTCTATTATAGAACAGAAACTAAATAATTCCAGCAGCAGAAGATCTCTTAAAATGTCTTTAACTTAATACACCACACAAAATAGTTCAAATACCACCCCAAAATCCACTAAACAAACAATAAATATTATCTAATCATTATTCTAAGGACAACAATGGACAACCTCCTCAATAACAAACCTCATCGTTAAAAGAGAATTGGTTCTTCCTATTACGTAAATTAAGTATTAATATGACCTTTATCAATTTATTATATTGAGAATTTATAAGTACAATTACACAAATATCCAATACATTTATCCTTTATAACTGTCGCTTCACCTACACCATCTTCTTTCTCCAGCAGGAACGTTCAGCCAGAAATTAATTCAATGGGAAGCTAAATACTGCGAGAGGAATTTTTGGCGAGGAATATGAATTTGTTTTAAATGTGTGAATGTGTGTTTTTATTTTGCTTTTGAATTTGCGTTGGAACTTGGAATCGTAAGTACCCCTGAACCCCTGAAGCCCCTAAAGTCTGATTTATATCGAAGAAAGTGGAAGATTCTAAACTAAAATCTTCGAAAATACAATCTGTTAATTATTTTAATTAAGTATCGTTACTTATACAAGTCAGAAATTATTAATAATTCTTTTGAATAATAATAAATTGTAGCAAATGAGAGATTTGCCGATTTATCTTCAACTTTATTGGAGGGACTACCAAAATTAGAATCTTGAAGGGTAGTAGCCGGTGCTTGAATCATTAAAAGGAGATCGTTTCAGAAAGGATTTTTAGATTCCTGGACTTGACTTGACTCGGAGCAATGGCACCAATCCCTACGGTTCAGAGTAGTTCGGAGAAAAGAACTTCCCGGCCTCTTGGAAGTTCGGAGAGAAAGTTGGTATTTTTTTGGATTTATTCATAGTAAAATATTGATTTCATTTTTAAGTTGGATTAACTAGCTTGATCAATTAGTTCAATGAATTAGTTTGTTTAAATGGCTTGATTATTTTGTTTGGTTAATAGTTTAATGGCTGAGTTTGACGAATTAGATTGATTTAATGACTTTTGACATGACACTTGAAACTTCTATTGCAGATCCGAGCTTGTCACCCGAGTGAGATATTGCAATACGCTGCCGGACTTACCATTCGACACTAAATTCATATCCTATCCCTTCTCCAGTAACCGATTTGTGGAGTATTCGACAACATCTCTGGAAAGAAATTACACGTATGAAGTACTCACGGAGCCAGATCTGGGTGTGGATGTCGAACTTGTAATTCCGAATGCTTACAGTTTGCCCACTAGTGCTCCAGTTCCACACTTGGATCCCGCGGATGAAAAACTACTGGAGGATGAACAAACTCAACAGAAGGACCTTAAACGAAGTCGTCATCATACGAAGAGCGTCTCCTGGCTCCGGCGTACGGAATACATTTCCACGGAACAAACTAGGTTCCAGCCACAAACTATTGATAAGGTGGAAGCCAAGGTTGGTTATTCTGTCAAGAAAATGCTTAAAGATGACTTGGGACATTATATGGACCGTGATTCCCAAGTCCGGTCAATTGAGAAAACTTTTGAAGACTCCCTCATTCCTATTGAAACACATTTTGCCAAACCTGGAGTTACACCTGTTGAGATCCTTCCAGTATTCCCTGATTTCAAGCTGTGGAAATACCCCTGTGCTCAGGTATTCAACATTTCTTAATATGTTGTAAGAATTCGGTTTTCTCTTGTGATAAAATAAATTATTAGTAGCTGAGTCTTTTTTTCACTTAGGTAATATTTGACTCGGATCCCGCTCCGGTCGGAAGGCCCGTACCTGCTCAGTTGGAAGAGATGTCTCAAGCCATGATAAGGTAATGAATTTAAATATTCAAATAAATAAAGTTTGTTGTAAGCTGCTGCTGGTCGTTTGGCAATGATGAATCAAAGGCGAATTCGAGAAGCATCGTGAATCACTGATGTGATTGTTACTGATGTACTTTTAGTTTTGTGTAGTCTGTTTCACTCATTTCTATTTTGATATTTCATAGTTTTAATTGTAGTTGTATTCATTATTTTAACTTTTCACTAACTTTCTGTCACTGATTTACTTAAGTATGCTTCGATTGTGAGATCAAATTTAGCCTGAGCCTTCCATTCAATGGATTTACATGTGCTAGTTATAATATATCTACATAAATTTGTTTAAAACGAAACTTCATTTTGACATTTCAGAGGTGTGATGGACGAAAGTGGGGAGCAGTTCGTCGCATACTTTCTTCCTACCGACGAAACACTGGAGAAAAGACGACAAGATGTAGAAGCTAGCAGAGACTATGAGGATGACGAGGTCTATGAATACAGAATGGCACGAGAATATAATTGGAATGTAAAGAGTAAAGCAACTAAAGGTTATGAAGAGAACTACTTCTTTACAATTCGCGACGATGGAGTTTACTATAATGAATTGGAAACAAGGTGAGGAGATAATATTTGTGACTTTTGATTGTATTACAAAATCGATTTCAACTTTGTTGGATTGACTATTGAGGAATTATTTACTGATATTGGTTGAAAAATAACTTGTCTTCTTCAGAGTTCGTCTGAATAAACGTCGGCTTCGAGGTCCTAATCAGCAACTTAACACGAAGTTATGTGTCAAACACATGCCCCTTACTGCCTCGGATTATAAGTTCCAGAGGAAGAGGGAAAAGGAATTGGAACCACTGGCCGAAGAGGACGAGGAAGAAGAGGAGGAGGAAAAATCCGAACCTGAAGAAGAAAAATCTGGGAAGTCTGATGAAGAATCTGACAATAACGGACCCCCAGCCAAAGCTATTAAAAAATCGGAGGCTAAATCGGATCAATCTGAAGACGAGAAATCTGCAGATGAACAGTCCGATAAATCTGACGATGACAAATCCGATGACGAGAAGTCCGGAGAAGAGACAAACAAAAAGAAAGTTGATCGTCGTCGGATCAGTAGATCCGATGAGTCGGATGCAGAACCAGATAATAAATCCGAGAAAAGTGATTCAGATGACGAAGGGCAAAAGTCTGATGATAATCGGCGGAGCAGGAGTAGAAGTAAAAGTAGGAGCAGGAGTCCAAGCAAAAGTAAAAGTAAAAGCAGGAGTAGAAGCAGGAGTAGAAGCAAAAGTAAAAGTAGGAGCAGGAGTGGAAGTAGAAGTGCTAGTGGAAGTCGAAGTCCGAGTAGAAGTCCAAGCCGAAGTCCAGCAAGCCCAGCTTCAGAAAGGTCGGACGATGACCGCAAATCGGAAAGATCTCGAAAATCCGAAAAATCTGACGCATCGGAACACTCCGATGCCAAATCAGGATCTTCAGGGTCGGATAGTGATAGTGGCAAATCGGATAAGTCTGGAAGTTCTGAGATGTCAGATGACGATGACAAGTAGTATGTTTTTTTCTTTTAAACTCCCAAACATGTTTTTGTAGATAAGTATTTGTGTGTACCATTACCATTACATTTCCTACCGTATGAAAAGTTATGAATGTTGCTAGTTAAGTCACGTCTTTACAAATTTTAAAAGTTCAATATTATACTTTTAATGTGTATATGTATTTGCGTAATAAAATTTTATTAACAAGATTTAACCGGAAACAACAGGTAAATAAATAGTGTTCGTCATTGACTGTTTTTATCGGCGTTCTTTTCAAAGAGTTTCTTCAAACTTGAATCCAAGGATGGACACAATAGGTTTATCTAATGGAAATTGAAATAAGTTTGTTAGCAAGGATTACAACATGTGCATGTTAAATATCATTCAATGCGATATTAATTAAATGAAGGAAGCGAGTATCTTTTTTTATAGTTTACCTGAGTGCAGAAATGGTTAACATCTAAGGTAATCTGGCTCCGAATCTTATCATCATCGGACAATGTTCTTAAATCACCACTGGAGTTGACATTATTCATAGTCTGACTCTGACCTTTGACTTTCTTCAACCTTTTCAAACTTTCTTCCATTCGTTGCACCGAAGTTAGCACTTCTTGAACTTGAGCTTGGTACCTAAAATATAAAGGATGTTATATTTAGAGTTAGTTCTGGATATTTTTTGAATTTCTGTTAAATTTTAGGTACGTGATTCTTAAACTCTTTAACTCATAAATGTTAATTAGACACTAAACCCAACTAAACTCACCTCTGGGAAACCTGCGTGGCTGCCTCTTGTCCCACTTCATCCCATAGCGAATCCATATGAACGGCAGAGGTGCAGTTCTTCAATGACTGAATTGGTAACAGAATAGCATCAACGTAATCACTTCTTTTCGTTGGCACGTCCCGGTTAGTCCGTCGAAATAAACGAGGCACTTCGGTAACAGAGGACATGCTACTTAGACTCTTATCCACGACCATATCAATCATTCTTCGCTCAGCAGCTTTCTTAGCCTCACGCCAACTGAACTCGGTTAGGAATTGCTGTGAAGCACCATTTTCCGCGTTGTCTTGACTAGTCTGCGAAAGCCCATTTATTTTCTCCAACAAAATCTGCCCGATAATCATTTCAGCAAAGTTCAAATCACAGTAGAGGTGAATTAAAACTTCTAATTGTAGATCGGCATTAGTAGTAATGCACTGAATAGCTGCATTCAAGTAGCGCGAGGAAAACAAGGCACTGGCTTTTAAAAAGCGACCGTAAAGATGAGTAATGAATACTTTCTCTTTATCCCAACACTGCAAAACACGGAAGGAAATTAATTAAATTAGAGTTATACTTGAAAACGATTTAAACATATATTTAAACGGAATGGAACATACTAATTAATCAAGCGCATAACTTTCGGTTTTTTACCTGTTTAATAACTTTAACAGTGATACGGGTGGAATCAAACTTAAAATCCGAGCTGGCGGAAGTAGCTAGTAAGTTGTCCAAAGACGACTCGAGTTCCATTGCGAAGTTATGAAACCTACATAATTTGAAAAATAATATTTTTGTTGTACTTACACTTACAGAAGCCCTTATATCGACTTAATAAATTCTTATAATACTATTTTAAGTTCGTTGAAATGTTTACCGAAGTTGAAAATAGACAGGGAACTGCCATTTGGAAACGAAATCTTTGTATTCATTAGATTCCCTAAAACCATGAAGGTGTTCTACAGACGGAAGAGCAGATTCGATGGCAGTGATGAAAGCCTCACACCTTGTCCAGTTCGAATGGAAGGTATCAGGAATAGCAGGTGACCATATATGGGGAAAGTGCTTCGACAGCACAGCCACCACCTTCGGGAATACTCCCCTCCCCACAAAGTCATACTTGGCTATCCATGGAAATTCGTCATGTCGAGTGCAAAATCGGATGATGGGACAGTTTCGAAGGAAACCTTCCGTATCATCCAACAATGCCACTGTATTGCCTTTCTTTGTTAATATTGCTTCACATCTTGGAGTAAAGATCTTTTGTACAAAAACTTCCTCGGCTTTTTCTTCCGCATTCAGTTCAGAAAACATGTGAAGAATGTATTTGACCGTGGATTCCTTCTCAGCACTTCCCTCCTTGCATTCTTCCAGTAAAACGGATAGCTTTTCTAAAGTTTCTTCGCAAATCAGTTCCAATTTCTGCAAAAATAGAAGCCATTAAAAATAGATCCATGAAATTGCGAGCACCGTTGCTATAAAACTTTTTAGTTTAAACCCACATTTTTAGATTCCTTTAGGATCTGCGAATCTGAACATCTGTCCAGTAAGAACTTCGTGGCTCCAATTTCATCACATGCAAGGCACAGGGCGGAAAAATCCGCTTCGGACTGAATGGGCGATGGAATGCTTTTAATGTACTTGGATGAAGCTTCCAAAGAGGAATTGACGAGACGAAGACATTTTATTTGGAATCTTAAAGCCCGAAGTTTCTGTCGGTACTCTAGTTGCTCCTGCAGTGCGCTTAAGGTTGAATCCAACGCATCCATCAATCTCTGCAATTATTAAAAAAATCAGAATAACCCCAATTAATTAGAAGGATTATTGATTCACAAAGGATTAAAAAGAATCCTCAATAAATAAAACAATATTAATCTCCTTTACCTGCAAATCCGCTCTCGCCTTCGTCAAGGGTCCCTGAATATTCTGGATCTTCCCATCCAATCCCACAAGATTAGATGACAAATTCACAAACTGACCATAGTCCTGGTTGATTAGTTCAATGACCGAGGATCTTAAAAATTTTAAATGCGTTCCCAAATCATCTCGTAGAACATCCAAAGGCGTATTGTACCGCTTCCTCTGCACCCATTCGTCCACTGAGAAGTCTTCCTGATCGAACTCCTGCTTGTCGAAACTTAATCGGTTGTAGTCAGCCCGGAAGTTCATAGTTCATATAGGATAATTTTCTAAAATAAATGATTTTTAATCTCAAATAAATAAGAAATCCACACCAAAATAACCTCAAAATTATTTATATTTTAGTTTGTATTGCTTTTTTTATCGGCAATTTAATAAAACAATCATGTTGGTACACAATTATTGGAGGATTATTAGCAACTTTCAATACGTAATTGTATAAAATAATTAAAATTTTATTATAAATTAAATAAATAAACAGCGGCTTTTTATTAATCCGACAAATTATTTTTTTAAATATTAAAGCTCCGAAATCTTCACACAACTAACTGCCTCGGACTTATGATTTTTCTCTCTCTTCTGTTCTGAGTTGGCAGCTCCTCACATTTTACCGCGCTACCATCAAAATATTTATCGCGGGATTATTTGAATTTGTGAATTACACATTTCAGTGGTGATTTCCATTTAATTCATACGGAACTTCGACTTTACATGCACGCAGCCCTCTTCCTTTTTCCTATCCAAAGAGTTTTGATGATTAAAGTTAACAACTCTCCATATTATAATTAATTAAATACGTCTGCACAAGGGCTGGACCTGTAAATTTCTAATTAAAATCATTGTAAAGTCCTAACGTTTAAAGTCGGTCTGACCCACTGACCTTGACCTGACCTCACATTGTGCCGTTTTTTCAAGGCTTCGTTCGTATATCTTCTACATTTATTGTGTGAGCGTGTGTGGGAAATGATTCACTTATTGTAATATTTTTATTAAATATTAATTTATGATACTTGCGTGGTTTATATTTGATTATTAAAGTACTACGAAATTACAGGAAGTTAACTATAATAACTGTAAAAATTATTATGGTCATTATTACAGTTTATTTATGAGTGTCTGGAAAAACTCTGATCCTCATCGTATGTGAAAAAAGATTTAAGCTGAAACGGAGTTTGCAGTCGCTTTTTGTAAACTTTATATATTGAAATTTCTTCAATGGAAGCTTAAACTTTTTAAAAAGGAGCTGTCTTCTTCTGTGTGTATTAATAATTGTATAAAACAGCTTCCTGATATGTATAGCTGACATTTCTCAAGATAATATGATTCCATAGGGGATTGTCTTTGCAAAAGTAAGTTTGAAATTTTTTAAATTATTACATTTTTTATTTATACTTCGATATTTATTCAAAATACTGTTGACACCTTAGCTGTTATTTCTAATCTGACCTGCCCAGGATTTGCCTTCATTTGTTCTAAAATTGAATTAAATTGTGTCAACGTATTATTATTACGCTGCTCGGGACACTGATTTGGAAGTGAAAATCCGATCCCTGTAGTTATTATCACTAATCATTGCATGAGCAGGAAGGTCATAAAGGTCATAGCATGCACAATATTATATTGAAGTACACATGATTTATTCATCCTTTTAGAATGTCGCCTTCAAATTTAGGACGGGGCATGATTTTTTTAAACTTTGGAATAAAACTTATTAATTATATATTGAAATCGGAGTTGGTGTATAAAATATTGCGTATTTATGTAATAAGAACCAAAAGCAATATAACGTTACAAAACATGTGATGCATTTTTTATAAGCCCTAGGTTTTCAATGAAATATTCCCTACGTCCCCTCATAATATTTTTGCTTTCTCCAAGTAGTAAATATCTTGATCTTGATAGACAATCTTTTAAACGGACGAAATGTGTGGAAGATTCTGGCTGGGAGTAGAGTGACGTACTCTCAGGAAGTGTTATATTGTACTTGTGGATATGCTTGCAGGAATTACCCGGGCATGGTATTTTGTAGATACTGCGGCACACTGCAGGCGATCGTCGGCCTGCGTTTTAAGCAGCTTTCCCAGGCCGGGTAGATTAAAGGATATACTTTCTTTTTAGCTTTCCCCGTATTTCGTACTTTCTTTTTTACTTGAATTAGATTGTAATCCTTATAGTAAATACTTTTCTATACTTATAATATACTGTTATTGCATTTCTTATTTGTATTTACGCAATTTATTTTTATTAATTACAATTTTAAGCATTATCTTGGAAATTTTTGGAAGTTGTTGGCTTTGGCTGTGTTCTACATCAAAATGTCACCTATTTAATTTGTATATGAGTATACTTTAATGTGTCTTATTAAATTAAACATGACAGAAATAGTAAGGGCAACTATCTTGCTACGTACAAATCCTCTAAAGTATCATACAGTTATCATGATTAGTTTATAGTATATAGGTAGGTATAAGTTTGTTTGGACTCATTTTCAGTATTTTTATACTTGATGATTGATGATTGTGTTGTGTGTATGGCGTAGCTCCAAAGGTTTTAAAAAGTTATAATTTACAACTGGCATGATAAGTAAATGCATCTAAGTAGATCTATGTATGAGAGTTTAAGTAAACTCTCAGTTGTTTTTATGGAATGTATAATAACTGTTTGTAAATTTGTTATTTTTGTACAGAACAACAAGACCTGAAGGAATCCTACGAGTC
>JAQGAK010003782.1:0-13981 GCA_034696945.1 Lipothrix lubbocki
TCTAAATTAGTGTGGTTTTTAGAAAAATTGATGTTTGAATATTTTAATGTTTTGCACCACAACATATTTCATTTTCCGTCCAGTACAATAAATACAACGTGTAACGCAACAAAATATTTCAATCGATGCAGACCTCTCGAAAGCAATATAAGAAATACATTGTTGAGCACATGTAAAAATCCCATATAAGAGGAAATACATTTACGTAACATTGGGAATAGTACGGCCGAATCGCATTATCCAAAAAAGCGCATCGAACATTTGGAGGAAGATTCCGAAGGCGATTTATTTCCTGAGAATCGCAAAGCCTAATATGATTTGTGTGGAAAGAGAGGAGCTTGGAAGGATTCCCATAGAGTATTTGTACAACTGGATACCGAAATGGCTAACGCGGTTAAGCAAGTCCGACTGCCTTGGGTCTCCCTCGAGAATTACTAAACAGCTTCAAATATAGATACTTCCATTCATTCAGAACAACAGCCTTCGAATCAAATCATGACTCAAGGATATCTTAGCACACACACACACACAATATCCCCGTCTCGAGCGAGGCAGTTGGATTAAATAAATAACCAACAGCCATTATTCCTCTCCTTCCGATGTCTTACCACACGATAGATAATTTACCGTTCTTCCAAAGAAAAAGTAAGGCAGAGCATGCGATGCGAATCCTGAGTCTTTATGGGGAAATCCCGTTCAATTTTGCGAAATACAGCGAGTTTTGAAACTAGAACAGAGGATTTTGCATCGGAATGAATATTTGCTATGTCTCTGAAATTTTAATATTGAATTCGAAGGGTTTTGTGCTCTCCGGAAATTATTATCGATTTTAAATTTATTTGCGCTTCGAATTTATTTTCTGCATCGGAATATTGCATGAAATTTATTTTTGCATCGAAACTGTTTCTTGTATGGGAATATGGCATAAAATTGCTTTGGCGTCGAATTTATTTTTTGCATCGAAATATTTCATGACATTTATTTTCGCATCGAAATATTTCATGAAATTTATTTCCGCATCGGAATATTTCATGAAATTTATTTCCACATCGAAAAAAATTTAGGAACATGTTTAAAGTAGTAATTTTGCTAAATAACACAACTTTTGAACTGTATCTTTACTTTTTAATCCAAAGTAAAAAATCAAATAGAAATTTACATAGGAATTTATTCTCGCATCGAAATCCATTAAAACTTCAAAAACTCTTCATTTATTGCATTCAAAAATTAATCACTTTACATCAGCATACTTTAACAATTTAAATTTCTTAATTCCATCGGAATGCATCGGCACATCGGAACTCTAAAATTTATCGCCATTTTTTCCGATTTCAAAGTTTTACAATTACATCGGAATTTATTTGCGATTTCAAATTTATTCTAGCTTCAAAATTCGTAATTGCATCGGAAATAATTTTGTATCTTAAATTTATTACAGAATTTTATTGCTACTCGAAATTTCTAATTTCATCGAAATTTATCTTCTTTTCAAAATTTAATTTCATGACTACATCGGAAATAATATAGTTTTTCCTACGCAGCGTCGCATTGGACAACATTAGTAGTTTAAAATTCAATCATTTTCACATCGGAACTTAAAATTCTACAAAATGAGGAAACATTTTGAAATTTCGTGCCAAATTGTATTTCACATCGGAAATGGCATCGAAATACATAAAGAAATTGAGCCCAATATCCAAAGAATTCCTATAGAATTTGAGATTCTAAATTCTGTAATCGATGTAAGCAAAATGAATCGATTTGCTCAGAAGTTACACAACTTGTACGACTTGTAGTTTATGACTTGATTTCAAGAATCCGGGGAAGTAGAAGAAGGTGAATTTCGAGAAATTGGAAAGTGAGGACGTGGGAAAATACGAACTAACACAACTTTACTTGAGTAATAAGGAGAAAATGAGAGAAAAAAAGTGAAAAAAGGAGAGAGAGAGAGAGAAAAAAAAGCTCAGAAAAAAAAAGTATACATATGTATATATATGTATTTAGTAGCCCGCGATATTTCCCCTTTTTTAAATTTGGCTAATGCCACCACATCGATATTTCCCATTTACGACTGCTCCACTATGCTCTCCCACCTCTTGTGTGCTGTTTGACGTTTGCACGAGCGAGACTTGTGGGGATGGGAAGGACGGGAAGGGAAAGTAAGCGAATACACTTTCCAGGGGAGAAAGTCATGCGAAAAGACTATCGAATTTCAGATATCGTCCAAGTCGAGCCGCGCTGATTGACATGCTAAAAGATTGCGTGCGTGCAGAAGAGCTCGAGTCACTTCTCATCATCATAATAACATGTCTTTGTTTGGCGTCAACCCACTTTTCTCTTTTTCTCCCCTACTTTCTCCCTCATTTTCTCTCTCTCTCTCTCTCCCTTTCTCCTTATTTCTAAACGGAACTCTTAAGCGTGAGATATTCTCAAATGGATTCTAAGCCCAAATATTATACACAGGTGTTACAGCTTATAAACAGTTACTTTCCCACAAATGTGCAAACAAAAGTTTATGCTCTCGAAGAGATTCTTTCAAGAGTTTCCTCCTCTAAAAATAAACCAGTTCGTTGTATAAAGGAGGTGGAATGTGTGGGAGAGAAAAAAAGAGCAGTTTTGGTTTTACATGATACATTCCTACATATGCACTTTTACCAATAAGAATCTATGCATCGACACGGAATATCTTTTTGCATCGCTATGGGAACCACTTCAAAGATTCGCTAAAGAAGATTTTTTCAATGGAATTTTATACCTTTGAACTGGTTTATTGAATCTTTTTAAACAAACAAAAATTTGGATGGGGAAGGAAAATGCTCATATCGCTAAAGAAAATACTCGCATCGGGATAGCAATTGCTCATCTCGGGATAAAAAATACTTGCATCGGGATAGAAAATGCTTGAATTCCAGTAGAAAAGGCTCAAATCGCAACAAAAAATGCTTGCCTGGGAATAGAAAATAGTCGCATCGGGATAAAAAATACTTGCATCGAAATAGAAAATACTCAAAATGCAGTAGCAAATGCTGGAATCGCAACAAAAAATGCTTGCATCGTTGTCAAAACTACTTGAATCTGAAAGGAAAACATTTGAATTTGAAAAGAAAATGCTCAAATCGTTGTGGAAAATACGTAAATCGGAAAAGAAAATACCCAAAACGCTAACAAAATAGCTGCATCGAGGTAGGAAATATCTAAATTGTATAAAAAATACGTGCATCGTCAGAGAAAATTTTAGCATCGTAAAGAAAAATAATCGCATCGGAGTAGAAAATGTCCCGAATTTCTTTCGAAACGCGAGAATTGCTAATAAAATTACGTGTGTCTTCACGGCAAGTGCATAAATTATTCCAGAAAATGCCTAAAATTGCCCTAGAAATGTCTGAGCATTGTCAGATAAAACGTCTGATCTGTCTGACAAGATGTTAGCATCGGGATAGGATGATAGGAAATTTACGCATCGCCCTCAAAAAAGCCTGACATGATTATTGAAGATGTTTACACCGTCAGGAAGAACGCTGGAATTGACATAAACATGACAAAGATGTTTACATCGATGCAAAAAATGTTCGCATCGTTACAAAAAATGTTCACATCGTTAGAAAAAATGTTCGCATCGGTGAAAAAATGTTCACGTCGGTGAAAAAAAGGTTCGCATCGTCACAAGCAATGCCTGAAGCTCCATGAAAAATTCTAAAATCGTCAGAATAATCGATGCAAAACATCTGCATCGCCACGATTCCGTCCAAAAAGTATCTCACAACGAAAAGTTTCAGCCACTCACAAGATCAAAATAAACAATTTCCACCAGAAAAACAAAAACCACATTGCTTTTCTTTGCCCACTTACTAAAAATCACTCCATAAAAAACAAAAAGCTACAGCTTCCCCCAGAAACCAAATCTGCATCGCATACAAAAAAGCCCTTCAGAAATTCTCATCCCACCAAAAGTTTTCTTTTGTCTGCATTTTCAGAAGGAAAAACAAAACCAAGCTTAACCTTACCAAACCATTGAGCTTCCTCGTTCCAAAAAAAGCTAAACATCCTTTCACAGATTTGCATTTGAACTCCTTCGCACATACAAAAAATCTGCTGCTCTTGCTCTGATTTTCTGACTTCGTTCCTCATACGTTCTTTATACGGATATAATGTTAATATATATGTACACGATGCAAAAAAAGGAACAAACTTTATTTCGCAAAAAGGATGAGAAAAAAAATTCTGGTGAAGGAAAAACTTCCCCAACATAAAAATTACATATAATAGCATACTGTGGGCGGAAGATCCAAATGTACCAATTTCTATATCTTAAATGCTTAAAATTAGCACTTTTCGATACTTCCTCACGAAGATCCAAATGTACCCATTCCTATAATTTCAATGCATAAAATTAGCACTTTTCAATATTTTCCAACAAAGATCCAAATGTACTAATTTCTATAATTCCAACGCTTAAAATTAGCACTTTTTGATACTTCGCCTGATAATTTCCACTATACATGAAGATTTTGAGCACGACGCTTTTAAACTTGTTTATTTATAGGGAAGGGACATATTAGTGAGGATAAGTATAGGAACGCATGTGGGAGAAAGAGGAGAGAAAGGAGAGAGAGAGAAAGCCAGAGGAAGAGAGAGAAAAGCTAGAGAGAAAGCAAGAGAGAAAGACCTGAAGAGTGTGGAGGAGGCTGGAGGCACAACTACAAGTTTCATTTATAATGGTCTCTGTGAATTTCAAGGAGGTTCCCACAGGATTTCCTCGAGAACTATTTCCCTCCTGCTCCCTTCCCTTCTTCTTCCCTATGTCACACCGTCGTCCGTAAATATGTAAGCCACCTTCTCCATTCTACGTGGAGGAGCAACTCTGGGACTAAAAACATTCTTCCCAGCCACAACGGCAGGGGAAGGAGAAGATTTTTGGGGAAGATCCCAAAGTACTATTTTCTATCCCTGCAATGCTAATTTTGGTACTTTTTGATTTTCCGTTAATGATATAAGAGATTCTTTATTATAATGCAGAGTATGTATTTTTGAAATTATGTGTATCTCCATAAGGATTTTATATAAGGGTTTTCCCTATATAGGAATTTTATATACAAATTTTCAATGATTTTCCATATATATAGGAATTGCCATAGGAATTTCCATATAGGAATTTCCATAAGAATTTCCCCCATATAGCATTTTCCATAAGAATTTGAGCTATATAGGACTTTCCCATAAGGATTTGCTATACAGGATTTTCCATAACATTAGACTTTTGTGTCTTCCTCTCGCTCTGCTCTGGCGTGTCTGGGAATTTTAGCAAACATTGTGTTTTCTTCTGAAACTATAACATCTCCATTACAATTTAGTCCATCTCATGCCCCGAAACACGGGAAACTTATAAACCCCTATAGCGCTTTTTGCATTATAACCATGTATATAGCGTGTCCAAATGAAAAACAGATGAGATTACGGCGAGGCTCACTTATTTTCCAGGCTGCAAAATGAAGAAGGGATTTCAAGCGACAGTGACGGGAGGAAGCGAGGAACATGGAGAGAAAAAGAGAGAGAAGAGCGTTTTACTATGGGGAATGCATTAAAATTACACGGGGAGGCTAAAAATAGTGGGGGAGAGGTGCAAAAATAAAGAGGGCAGGAAGAAACATGGACAAAAATACGGTGAAAATTAAACAAACTTTTGTGTAAATAAGGAAAAAGCACTAAATGGATTCAAAAACGGAATAGGAAATCACTCGGATTTGGGATGAATTTTTAGGAGTCTGTACAGAATTGCAAGTAATGATTTAACTAGAAAATAAAACGAATAAAATTTTAAAAAAAACCTGTACAGGCACAAAATTCCCGTATAAAATTAGACAAAATATAAGGGAAAGTAAAAAATAAATACAGAAAAGCCCGCAAATAATTTTAAAAAATTACAAAATAGTCCAGCAGTGAGCAAAATTAGGTACCCGAAAAAGTAAACCAAATACCCGAAAAATTACCCAAAATACCTATAAAAAGTACGCCAAATTCTCAGAAAAGTTCCCAAAATACCCGAAAAAATACAAAACATCCGAAAAAGTACGCCAAATACCCAAAAAAGTATACAAATTACCCCAAAAAATACACAAAATATCCGAAAAAGAACCTAAAATACCCGAAAAAGTACGCCAAATACCCGAAAAAATACACAAAATATCCGAAAAAGCGCCTAAAATACCCGAAAAAGTACGCCAAATACCCGAAAAAGTACGCCAAATACCCGAAAAAATACACAAATTACCCGAAAAAGCGCCTAAAATACCCGAAAAAGTACACAAATTACCCGAAAAAGTTCACAAAATATCCGAAAAAGTTCGCCAAATACCCAAAATGAACGTTAAATACCCGGAAAAGTGCCCAAATTACCCGATAAAGTACAAAAATAACTCAAAAAATTACAAACCAATAAAAAAAGTTCACAAAATACCCAAAACAGTTCGCTCGAAAATGCACGATTACGCGAGAAAATACAAAAATACCCAGCAAAAAATACTAGAGAAAGTACAGCAATACCAAAAAAGTACAAAAGTACCCGGAAAAATACAAAAATACCCAAAAGAGTATCGAGAAAGTACACAAAATACCAGAAAACATGACAAAAATAGCCGATAATCTATACAATATAACCATAACAGAAAAAGAAAGCTGTATAGGGAAAGCTGAATATCCTAAAATATCCCCAAAACAGAATAAAAAGGCGTGTCAGAGAGTAAAAGAATTGGAATAAGCATGTTGTAAATTAATACAAAAATCTAATTTTAATTAAAATAACTAAAATTTCCCGGAAATAATTAGACATAAGCGAAGAATTTAGTTTTGCATGACTGACTTCATTAGAAGATCTGGAAGGAACGAGGAATTTTCCCTATATATGCAAAAACTCAAAAATCTCAAATCCTCATTATTGCTCCGACTTTTTGTATTTTTTTTCTTCTAGTTGAGAGCCCATAAGGCTGATCGTTAAAACCATTCGCGAAGGCCAAAAAAGCTTTCTTTCCTCGTTCGCTTTCTCTTTTTCCCTTTCTCTCTCATCGTCCGTCGTCGCTCACTCGACGGGAACGATTTCCCTCTAATTATTTATTTACACCACCCGTACGTGTAGCATTGAATGTTTTGAGCATGTTCGTCGCTCCTCACAGCACCAAAACTCTTTTTTTTCTCTCTCTCTTTCTCGCTGTTTCACAAACTTTTTCCTCTTCAAACAGTCCTCCCGAACATTTTCCCTATACAAAATCCCATGTATAACAAACAGCCCGGAAAATTTCGACAATGTTTAAAAAAATTTTTTCACTTTCCCCACGATGTTCCGGAATTTCTTCAAGTGTGAACAAATTTGTTGCAATAAGCGCTGAATTAAATGAAAAGAGTTTTAACCCTTTTGAGAAAAAATCCATTTATAAAGTCAGATTTTAAATTGTTGTTGGAGTAAGCTCATGAATTAATTTAATAAAAATCTGCTTTTTTTAAAATTCCCGCTTCAAGAAATTTTTGAAGTTTTCCAAAGGTTTGGTCTCAATTTTAGAGAAAAATTAAAAACTGTATATTTAAAGACATTAAATTAAAAAAATTAATGAAAAAACTATTTGAAAATAATTTTTGGGGGAATCAAAAAATGTTTACAGAGATATTAAATGCAAAAATACAAAAATAATTGAATCGTCTAGAAACAAAATAAAATGTGGAGCATTTAAAGGAAATGTTAACATGTTTTTTAAATGTTCAAAATTTAAAAAAACATGTTAACATGTTTTTTAATTGTTAAAATTTAAAAACAAATATTAAAATGTTTTTTAATGCTGAAAATTTGAAAAAAAAAATGTTAAAATGCTTTTTTCATGTTGAAAATATAAAATAATTTTGACAATTTTAAAAAAATTTCAAAATTTTAAAAAAGTTGAAAATTAAAAAAATGTTGAAAGTTCCAAAAATTGTTAAAATCTTTAAAAAATTAGTAAAAAATAATTCTTAACAAAATTAAAATAATCAGTTTTACTAATTTTTACCAGAAAATTTAAAAATAATTTTTAACAGAAAATTAAAAAAACATTAATTCTTCTCAAAATTGAAAAATAATTTTAATAATTTAAAAAAATTAAAAAAATATATTTTAACAGAAAATTAAAAAAAATTAATTTTAAGTGTAAATTTAGAAATAATAATTTTTCACAAAATAAAAAAAATCATTTTTGACAAAAATTTAAGAAAACAATGAAAATACTTGAAATTTGATTTAAAAAACAATTAAAATAATAATCGAAAGAAATAATCTTAAAAAATATTTTAAAATGAGAATATTTTCCCGCCTAATTAATTCAAAATCTGGCGCCGTTTCCCATCGCATCGATGAACAAACTAATTATTACGCATATACAAAAACTTTCTGGGCCTTGTTTTCCATAACAGAAAAAAACAGAGAAACTCAGTTGATATAAGAATTACATTCAAAAGGGAAAATGCTGAAGGAAATTTAGAGGAAATTGTCAAGGGCTTTCCCGCTTCTTTTCTATATTCAGAGGTTTTGGAGAAATATAAAAAAGAGAAAAAGAAGAGCAAGAAGAGGAAGGAGAGGGGCTGGAACTACTGCAAAATGTATGTAATGTAGGCCATGAAATTCCGTTTGGAGAAAAAACGGCCTATAACATCCATATGCATTGGTAATGCTTATATCATCGGGGAAAGATCCAAAAGTACCAATTTCTATACCTTCAACGTTGAAATTGGTACTTTTTGATACTTCATAATAAAGATCCCGAAGTACTAATTTCTATACCTTCAATGTTGAAATTGGTACTTTTTGATACTTCATAATAAAGATCCCGAAGTACTAATTTCTATACCTTCAACGTTGAAATTGGTACTTTTTGATACTTCATAATAAGGATCCCAAAGTACTAATTTCTATAGCTTCAATGTTGAAATTGGTACTTTTTGATACTTCCTCCAAGATATATAGCCAGGCTATTTGGAATGGCGATATGGTTGCGTTTAAGACGAGTCAAGGGATCATTTAGTTTTTGGATGAGATTGGCTACAGAATTGTTGTACGCAGTGTGTGAAGATGAAGAAAATGCTCCAGCAGCGATGAGGAAAATCAACTCACGAGCTATACGCCAAAACTAAAACACGCTATAGAGGAACTCTGAAGATGTCTGCGGAAACTCTCAAGAGCAACTTCAAATTCAAGCCTCCCACACCTCCACCAAAAAAACAAGAAGCTTCAGGAAATAATTAAAATTCATTATATGGACAAGGAAATTTTACAAAATGAGGGTGAAAATACTTGAGAGGAAATGGGGGGAAAACCAAATTATTTTTACAAGAGATAATTTTTAATTAATTTTTTGAAGAAAATAAATTAATATTTAGGGCGGAGTAAATACAGTTTACGAGAATATTTTTTTAATCAAAATCCCATTCCATAATATGTATTTTGTATTTAAAAATGTTTTTAAAAATAAAAAAAACAATTTAAAATGCAGTAAAAAGCTTAAAAAATTGTAGAAATTATTTTAAAAATTGCAGAAATTAATTTAAAACCTGCAGAAAATTATTTAAAAATTGCAAAAATTATTTCTAAAATTGCAGAAATTATTTTAAAAATTGCAGAAATTAATTTAAAATCTGCAGAAAATTATTTAAAAATTGTAGGAATTATTTTAGAAATTCTACAAAATAATTTGAAAATACCGGGAAATTGTACAGAAAGGCTGAAAATCGGAAAAAATACTTTGAGCTCAAAATTCCAAAAAATGCAGAATTAAATTCGAAAATTGCAGAAAATATTTCAAAAGGGTAGAAAATATTTCAAAAAGTGCCGAAAATAGTTCTTGAACAACAGTAAAAATTCAAAATCACACTCAATTTTAAATAGAAATCATGGGAAAAATAATTCTAAAAACTAATTAAAAAAATTATTTAAAAATTTAAAAGAATTCTAAAAATTAACCATAAGAATTGATAGCAAATCCCGAAAAGAAAACAAAGTTTAGCCTATAGAAACCTTAAATGTAAAAATAAAAGATCTTAAAAAAGGGGAATTCGGATTGAAAGAGAAAAGGCGGTAGGAGATCCATTTAGAAAAATCAAGTGCAGCTCTCCTTTGAGAATGATTTCCTTTCGAAAAAAACTCATTGAAACCAGAGAGAGAGAGAGAGTTGTTGTTGCATATAAGAAGAGTCAAAATAATAAACATTCGGAGCAAGAAAAAAAAGAAGAAATCGTTCCTGATACTCAAAAGATTTTTTTTTGTGTGCGATGATGACGAACCCAAAGAAGAAGAAGATGACCCGGCAAAAGACTACAAAAGCGAAATGCGATATCTTCTCCCTTTTCTCGCGCGTTTCTTATCCTCCTCCAAATAATATATAAAAATATATATTTCCTTACGAGCACAACACACTTTGTACTTTGCTATTTTTCTTCAGAATTTATGTCAATCCGCTTTCTCCACTTTCTCTTTTCCCTCACACATCATCCTTTTCTCTCTAAAAAAAAGTCTCACTCTCACAATCTTTCGCCAAAGTTTTCGCACTGCCACACTTTTCTCTCGCGTTTCTTCTTTTTCTTCTTCTTTTTTACACACCGTTTATATTTTCTTTTTTTGTTGTTGTTGCTGTTGTTACTTTAACAACGACCTTTTCGCCAAAGTTTTTATCTCGCTTCACTGCAACTTTCACTTTCGATCTTATGTTTTACATACAGTGATCCTGTTTTCGGAACATTTTTGCTCGCTCGATAAATAATTTTCTCTCGATTTAAAAAAAAAACATTTGTCGCATTTAGAAATTTATCTGATTTTTCTTAATTTTCTGGCTAATATTTTTTCACATTTTGAAAAACAAGCGGTTTTTGCATTTTTATTTAAAAATACAAACATTTTTTGTATTTTCATTTTTAAAATTTAATATTTCATAAAAAATATAAAATTTGATTTTAGCAAAAGTAATTTCCAATTGTTTCCAAAATTTTTCTATTTGAAAAATACTTTTTTTTTTTTTTTTTTTTTACATATAACTTGATTATTTTTTCTGCTTTTTAAAATAATCTAGATTTTCTTGCATTTGTCTGTTTTAAAACAAATTCTAGATTTCCTTGCATTTTGAATTTTTGTAGATTACCTTGGATTTTGGAATTTGTAGATTTCCTTGAATTTTTTAGAATTCCTTGAAGTTTTGAATTTTTTAGATTTCCTTGCATTTTGGATTTTTGTAGATTTCCTTGCATTTTGGTTTTTTTAAGATTTCCTAAATTTTTTGAATTTTCTAGAATTCCTTGAATTTTTTAATTTCCCTTGCATTTTGGATTTTTCTAGTTTTCCTTGAAATTTTGATTTTTTTAAATTTCCTTGCATTTTAGGTTTTTTAGATTTCCTTGAATTTTTGAATTTTTTAGATTTCCTTGCATTTTTAAATTCCTTAAGTTTGTTCCTCACTTCCCCCCGCGAGCATTCAATCTTCCTCGCACTTCCTTTCTTAAATTCCCCTCCTAAATAAAACGAAAGGCGTTGAGGAAGGCGGGACGATTTGAAGGAGCGCGTGAGAGGGAAACAGATAAAAAAAAATGGGAAAATACAAAGGACGTACAGTGCCTAATCTATGCCTCCCATCCATCTCACAAAGAAATCCGCCGTAACTCCTCCGTAATGTTTTCTTTATTAGGTAAGCCCAAACAAGTATTTTCTTATAAATAAACCAAGCAGCTTCTTTTGTCTTGTCTACATACGCAAAGCATCATTATGGGCTTCTTTATAAAGTCGTCTTTCTTTTATTTTCCCCCTGTAGGATAGGATTTCAAAATATGGATTTTTTTATATTTTTTATAATTTTCCTGTGTATCAATATACAAAATTTCTACTTTCTCCAACTTTCTTTCCCATTTTTTGTATAGAAAAAGAAAAAAAATGAATAAATAATTTACGAAAATTTTGGAGGAAAATTTAAAAAAATTAAAAAAAATGTAAAAAACATTTGAAAAAATTTCTAGGAAAAATTAAAAAAATTTCGAGGAAAATTTCTAAAAAATTCGAGAAAATTTTTTAAAAATTTCTAGGAAAATAAAAAAAAATTGAAAAAAATTGAAAAAAATGTAAACAAAATTTTAAAAAAATGAAAACAATATTTTAAAACGAATTAAAAAAATAATGTATTCATTTTTATACGGATACGTGGAAGATTGTGTGAAAAAAAATTGTAACAAAAAAATTAATTAAAAAAAGTAGAACAAATTTTAGTAATGAACTCCTTAAACCTTAAAAAAATATTCTAAGAAAACCCTCAGAACCAAGGGGAAAACTCGTTAAGGTCCTGAAAGAAGTCTTTTTTTCCCTGAAATGGAAGCTTTTATATAGAATCTCATCGGAAGCTCTTGCGGGAGGAAGATACGCGGTGTGACAATGGGAAGGAAGATGAATAAATCATTTTTTTCTATAATGTAACTGCCGTCACACAAAAAAAAACATTCTGTGAAAAGAATTTTTCCGAAAATCTAGAGACGGCGGTAAATAATCATTGTCAGATTCATAAAAGTCAGAGTGCAAAATCTTTTCTTTCTCCTATATATGGAATTTAATTATTTTTTGAATTTTTATAATTCTACATCTACATTAAGGTACACTCATCTTGTTTTTGTTGATGTGAATTTCCCGCACATTATTTTTAAAAAATTAGCTTAAAAAATTAGTTTCAAATATAAATGCTTCAATTTTTAGAATTTTTTAAACAACTCAAAAACAATATTTATAAAAATTATTTACAAAAAAATATGTAAAATAATTATTTCTCTTAATACATTGTTAAAAAAATTAAGAAAAAATGTTGCTCAAAAAATAAATTTAATCAAATATTTTTAAAAAATTAGAAGTTAGTTTGTAAGAAAATTTAAAAAATTTACAATTTAAAAAAAATGTGTCAATTTAAAAAAAAATTACAAATTTAAAACAAAATAACAATGTTTTTTAAATTGTCAATTTTTTAAAAAAATTAAAAATTAAAAAAAATATTTGAAAAAATTGTACAACAAATTTTCAAAGAATTTTGCTGAATTCCTCCAAATTTCCCTCTAAATCCCTAAAATTCCTCCAATCTAAAATTATAGCAGCAATTTACGGCTCGAAAACGACAAAAATTCTATTCCGATGCATCGTCGAATTTATTTTTACTCTTCTGGAGATTGGTCCCGTCTATTTAACCCAACGGGAAATGCGCGCATAAAACCAGGGGGAGGGGAAATAAAATCTATACGAGGATTGATTAGGCATTAATTTTACGACAGAAAGGAGTCATCCGTAGAATCTTGAGACGATGACAAAATAAAAGACAAAAAAAAAGAATTTTATATGGTGAATTTATATGCAAGTATATATGTATATATAGATCGTTATATGTATAGTTATATGCAATTCCGTTAAGACAGAAAAATAAATCGGAGAAAAATATAAAGTTTGACTATATATAATATAATTGAGAAAATGGTTTAGGAACAAACTTACTTTGTCGTAGACACCGGCTGATGAAAGTTCGTTCTCGAGAACCATAAAACCAATTCCTATCATTCCCATGACTAAGGCGTAATCTGAAATCCGTTTCCGCTTCTCGAATAATGCTTTTCTTCGACCGAGTCGGTAGCCCACGTTCGGTTTTCCCTTCCCTGCACAACCGCCCCACGCGTCCATTCACGTATGCAAAACAACAGGAGAAAAACAAAAACAACAAATTTAGAATTCATTTTCCGAAAGGAACACACAATAGAATTTACATCACACGCCTCTTTCACAAAATTTACCAGCAAAGTTTTACATTCTGTACTTTGCTTTTGTACTTTTAAGAGATTTTTAAAGTTTTTGTGGTAACACTTCTATAGCTGTGGAGTTCATTAAGGACGTTTTGCATCGAATCGGCGCAAAGTTTTAGGCTAAATTTGAAAAATTGGAGGAAATTACTGATGACGATGCGAAAAT
>JAQGAK010003783.1:0-13976 GCA_034696945.1 Lipothrix lubbocki
TAACATGCAATATGTGTAGGGCGGGCTTGAAAGTGACACTATAGGGAGAGTTCCCTTATATAGAGAGTTCTTATAGAGAGAGTCCAGTGTATTTCAAACATCAATAATAAGAAGATGATAGAAATCGGATAGGATTAAATGCACTCATTGGTTTCATTTGAACTGCCTTCCAGTGTAAAAAGGGTACATTTTCCATGCGGAGAGACTTAGTGTACACGGCGTGCTTAAAAAAATTAAATATTCTGCTTTACTTACTACTCTTACACCTCCGAGCGCTTCGCGCGTCGTCCGCTATACTTGACTCAAACTGGGGTTTTCTTGATACAGACATTGCAGAAATTTTGTCGTTCACACCAGCTTCATTAGTATGAAATGAACCTTCCACGTAATCTTACAAAATTGAAAGTACATACTATTTAAATTAAATGTATTGGTCGCTTGAATTTTATTAGCTCTTATTATCACATTTTGAATTTCTTGTTAATAGGCTTTCTCAATGACGAAATTACCAAAATAGGTATTCATCGCAACAACTGCGAATATTTAATATTATCGAGGCATTTTGATGAAGTTCTTATATCTTCGTTTCATCGCGTGTTTAAACGCGTGTACGTGTGCGAGTATAAAGCCTAAATTCGGCGCGTGTACACAGGTAAAACGTGTGATCGTCATCCAGTGGAGACTATAACAGGCCTTCTTATTAGAGCAAAATCCCAGTAACTTTAGCAATTTCTGCGCCGAAGAAAGATATTTGCATACATTTTGAATTTTATAAGACCACTTCCTATTAAGAGTTAAAAGCAGCTTTTGAGGGTGGTGTTTTAAAAATTCTTCATTGTAACTATTGGATTTTAAATCCAACGGTATTGGTTGCGACCCGATCGTATCAAATTCACGAAGGTATAGGCAGTTAAAATTTTGCAACGTGGCTTCCCGCATTTATATTCCATGGTTAAAAAACACTTTTTTCTACGAAGTGGAAGTTACTATTTTGTAATTCTTTTCATTTTAGGCGTAGATCAAAATTTTAAAAAAAATTTTATTTTGCTAAAATGAAATACGCAGAAAAATTCCTATCAACGTTTGCGAGCATGCAAAAATTCTGGCTTATCGGATAATCGGATATTGCACTACAAATGATGACATGAAAAAATAAACAAACTTAGGGCTGAAAGGATATTTACTTATTTATATGGACAGGAAATCGATAAAAACACGATAAAAAATAAAATTCTTATTAAAGTATTCCCAGCTGGGTAGGTTAATATATTGGACATCCAAATATCTAAAAACAAATAAAATAAAATCACGAATCCGCACAGAATGGTGTAAAAACACGAAATCCTGCGAAATATACTTATATTATTAAAGTTGTTGCAGATTTTGTAAAAGATTTTTCACGGAATTAACTTGATGTTGAGATCTAATATCTGCCATAACTTCCATTGTAACTTACATATAACTATAAAATTTACATATGCTGAAAGCTGGGTGAATTTTCAATCGAATGATATGCTACTTGACCTAGGTCATCAGGGATCGCTGACCTTTGATCTCCTCACATGGGGTAATTGGAGCACCGTGACTGTCGAAAAAGGTTACAAAAAAAGGTAAACACCCTAATGTGTCTCGTGTGTAGATTTCAGAAGATTCTGACGTCTAGTTTATGTGTGCCTTGAAGATTTTGTACTTTTTTGAAAGTTTTCTCGACATTTTGAAGCTGGTTTTTAGATTTTCAGAAAACGCTCCCAGATTGCAGAGCGGCACGCAGTCTTATAAATTTATCAAGAAACCGCGAAAAAATCTGATAAGTCGTTTCGGAGCTAATCTGGATCTCCCGAAAATTCGGGTTTTTACCCGTATTTTTCAATGGGTTTACCCAGTTTCAAAAATTTTAACTGGAATGCATCCAGGACTACTAAACGTTGGTCTCTGGTCAAACAAACGCATCAAATTCCACCAAAGTTTTTGACCTTACAGGTTTCACGGGAACTTACTTTAAGTATCTTAAAAACAAAAGAGTTATCTATCTAAACTTGTTATGTGCATCTTGCCTTTGGAGTTCAAGGGGGAGGGGGAGCACGTTTTTCAGTTCGTGCAATTCAATTTCAACAAAACAGTTTGTCTTCAGATATTTTCTTAAGTCATCTGACATTGTCGAGGTATTTCGAAAAATATAATCATGAATAAATAAACGTATATTAACAACATATATAAAATTATATTTAAAACCAATCGCTTATAAATAACCTGTATTCATAAATAACTTGAACGTATTCTAAAGTTTGAAATTTTCCAAATCAATGGAATCTGCCCTATTTTGAATTATTATGAAATCGCCGATTTTTCGTTTTTTTCGCCGATCTATTTGTTGTTAGTTTATTCACGTTTCAATTAAACGTCACGTTTAACTAATGTGGAACGTTGAATATGCTGACAAAATAAATAAAAAAATAAGCCACGAAAAAGCCGCATGCTGAATGTCCGTTGCAAGTACTTGCTATTATCAGGAATGCTAACAATGTGATCTTTTTCAAACCCATTTACAATACGAATTTCTGTAAATAAATAACAAAAGTCGTTAAAGCAAAAGTATAAAGTTGTGTTTTTACATACGGTATTTAATGTACGCGTTATGTTTGTCTTTACCGTTCTGACTATTATAATGTAAAATCTCATATATTAAAGAATAATAAAATTCCAAATGCTCTTTTCTTTATCATTAAATACACAAAGTTACTATTTATTAGATCAGGGTATTCACTCTTATATTACTATTATCTTGGGGACTCGCTTACTTTTGCTGTTGAGATAAGAGGTATTTTGAGAGACTAATAAACTAATATCAACACTTAAAGTTTTGGGTCTCAATCTGTAAATACAGTGACCTTTTCTTTTTATTTTCCCACAAAATCTTATTGTAATCTACAATAAATTTAACGAAGGAATAGGACTCCCGGACAAGTCAAACTTGAATTAATTCTAACTTGACTAGCTAAAGACAATAAATCGGCTGTGTATTTAATCTATGGAGCTGTCCTTTTTATACCTGCAGATTTTGACGCATTATAACAAAACCCGACGCGTGGATAACTATAATGTGTTAATTTAGGGATTAAAGGCTTTTCTTCCAAAAACGGAAATGTCCAAATCCTATTGACTAAACCATTAAATTAATTTAGGTTTTATAGGTACATGGAGATTTAATTTTATCATTCCACTCAAGTCCTTGTTGTTGACTAAGGTCTTTTACGATTTTGCTTACAATTGTTTGTAAGTAAATGGCTGTCCGAAAGTGTCGTGGAAATCCTTTCCATTAAATTTTAACGTGCCATTGATAAGTATTCTTTACCAATGGTTGGAGAATCGGATTACAATCTTCACATCTGTAGAAGCCTGATAAGATTTGACAATCTGATTTATTCATGTGATTAACTGATAGGTTTTATTTTTAAATGGAAAAAATATTAAACTTTTAAGGTAGGCGAATTTTGGTTTCCGATTTCTGGGCTTTTCAATGGTTTTTTTGTTTATTAGGGACAATTTTCACGTCAAGTACAAACGTTATTTTTTTTGGCGACGAAATACAAAATTTATCCCGACAGTACCGGGCTTGATCTACTATTCTAAAATGTACCTTTATTTTATAGCATTAAGTTCCCCCAAATTTTTGTCTTGATGATTTTTTATTTTATTGTAGACACGATAATTACAGAACGAGATTACAGTAATAACTAGATGTTCAATGACGGTACTTCACAAAACTACAAAAAAAGAATTCCCAAAATTTATTGGGATCCGACTGACAAAAATCTGACGAATATAAATATTACCATATAAACGAAGTTTTGTTACATAGCTATTGTGTAGATTCTACCCTTATAAAATAATGTACGGTTGACACTTGTAAAAATCCCGATTTGTTTTTATTAGGTTCTTTCGTTGTTGGTTAAATTGACAAGAGCGGGTTCTTATCTATTAGTACAATCAGAGACAGAACCTGGGTGACGCAAGAAAAATATTCAGTGTTTTTCTATACATTGCTCTGTACACACTTTTACATTCGTGTAGCAGGTTTATTTGCATATATGTAGTATAAACGTGTATAATAAGTTACAAAAATGCCGTCTTATGAGTTACTCATCTTTTCAAGATGATTCAGTTTTCTTGTATTACTCATCTTGTATTACTTCCAATTGTATTATTTCCAATCCCTCAATTGAGTGATGATTTTGTAGACATTTGGCGGGAATTTCAATGCAGTTTCAATTGTGCATTGAGGAAAAAATGGTCGATATTCAAAACTCGTCCAAAGAATATTCCTATGTAATACTCGTTGAACTGCATCGGTGATGGTGTGAAAATAGATTATTCTATTTTCATTCTTATTGATTGAATAAAACAGTCCTTCCGTGTAATGTAAAATTAAAGCTTGGGTCTGGTACGTCACTTTGATTTTTAAAACAAAATTATGTTCTCTAAGAGGGACTCTTGATATAAGGCCAGAGTAAAGTTGGCATAAATTTCTTCTATATGGTGTTTGGTAACTGCTTCTTTGTCATTAAATTTTTGGACGATTAATTTGAGTCGTAATACTATTTTCCGATTTACGATATCATTATGGTATGGGGCAATGACCATTGGAGCTAACATGGTAATATAATTGTAATTACAGTGGTTTTTGTATGTATGCATAGGGTGGTTTTGATGACTATAGCTTTACTTTTATTTTGTTTTTCTTTTCTGTTCTTCTCTTATCTCTATTTTCGTAGTACCTCTTATCTTTATTGTTAGTTCTATTTACTTGTTAACTTGTACTTATTATTCTCATCTTAAATTGACAAGTAAAGTTATGTCTTAATTAATATTATTTTCTTTGGTTATTCTGTAATACGATGTAAAAGTGTTCTTGTGTAAAAGTTCTCTTTGAATAGTTGACGTATTTTCCAACTATTAAAAGATGTTATTTCTGTAATTTAAATAATAAGTTATTAGTATTAGTTTTAATTTTTATTTGGGAGTTTCTTAATTTGAGAACGTTTCGTGTGCTCTTGGTTTAAATTAGGGGTGCAACGAATCGCCAACACGCCCGCTTTCCGTGTTTCTTGTACACGCACACGGAAACCCAAAACACGCATGCATACGGCGTGTTGAAAAATTTAATATATTTTGCTTTATTTATTACATAAAGCATCTAATAAATCCACAAAATTGGACGTATTAGTATATAATAACTTAATGTGTGTTTTCACTTCAATTGACGCGGTTGCATTTTTAAATTTATATTATAAAGTTTTGTCAACGACAAAATTATAGAGCTAAAAACGCGTAACAAAATAAGTTGACATTCATAATTTACAAGAAAATTTAGAAATTTTCAAACAAATGTGAAATTTGCTAAAAACATAGAATGTTTACCAGTATCGTGCTCAGAAGAACCTGAGCTTCGCAAATACATAGGAACAATTGTAGGAACTTTTAAGCCAAATAACTTCTTGTTTGATAATTTTTACTAAGTAATTCTCCTAAACTGGGAAACACGTAAACAGCTACAGAAAAAGGCAAAATACTCTAATGTAATTCCTACATCAAACAAGAAAATTGGCAAACTAATATTTTAGTTAAAGCAAAACACGGGATATTGTCCGGATTCTTCTATGATTCAATGCACTGAATTGGTTTTAACTGAATATTTGAGAAGTGCACATTCACAGGTTTTCAATTTATATTTTAAATTTTAACTTAATAAATTTGGTAAAATTTACTCCCATTTTTAGTAATTTTAATAACCATTAAATAATTTCTTCTACAAACGTGTCGCTGCGTGTTTTAGGCGTGTGCGTGTAAAAAACTCAAACACGTCGCGTGTACACGAGTGGGACGTGTACCCGTTGCACCTCTAGTTTAAATATCATGTACATATTGTACTTATACATAATTCTGGATTAAATGTTGTCATACTCAATTGTTAGAATTTTCTATATAACGTAGTTAAAGGTTTGTATATTTTAGTGAAATTTTCAATTTTTGGGTACTTAGATCAAATTAGAGCTTACTTAAGGGTTGTCCTAAATCAATCAGACTACGAATATGTATGTATGTAAATACAAAGCGAATATCTTCCCAGTTAGTCCTTTTGCATCGTTTTCTTTGTCTACATAAAAATGTTGCTATGTATCTTTTATTTATTGTATTAAAAGTGTTATTCCTTGAAACTATTTTCCTTGGTCGTTTTACCCCTACTCCTTATCAAATAAAATGTGGTGCAAAGTTGTATTAAACGACCGTGGATTTCTAGTGTCTTTTAACTTCTCCCCTTGTGTGTGTGAATTCAATTTTATTAAGTTAATACTATTGGTCTCCTCTGCTTCATTAAATTAGGAATTTGTTTCTAGTCAGTGCGAAATCTCTGTTACTTTCCTTTTTTTATTATTTTTTTTATGGCTCTTACTCTACTACATGGCGATTTTTACAACTAATATCAGTCTTATTATGCCTAATCGGTCCTGAATTGTTTGTTTTAGTTTTTGTAATTTTGGTTATTTCGTTACAAAAATTTAACGTCGATTTAACTATTACCTCTTTGGAACTTTTTAATTACTTTTGGATACAATTATTTTAATGTTAAACTTGCTAATTAGTTTTACTATTTTGACTTATTATATACGTTTTCAACTAACAATGTTTTTCACTGATAATTTCACCTATTTTATGCACTGATGTATCCTTCTCATTGTGCAATCATTTGTTTTTGTAGTTTTTTATATATATATGTATTTTTTATATATGAGGTTACTTATTTAACTTTTACTTGTATCTTGGGCTTAGTTCATCTACTACTAAAATTCTCGTATTTTATCTATTCGCTATTTTATAATTATACTTATTATTATTTCCTCATTATCCGCAAAAAGGAGTTTAAATTGTTTTATCTAATCCTCTTCTGTCTATTTGAAGTTATATGTATTCTCAGAGGGTTTCTCTTCTTCTTCCTCTTTTACATCTTTCAACCTATATCTGCACTCTCTTCTTGTGCGTCCTCGTTTGGCACAATAAAAACATCTTCCTTCCTTCGCTCTTCTCTCTACCTGTTCGATGTTTATCTTTTTGAGTCTGTTTTCCTTCTCTCTCATCTTTCTTTAGTTCGAACTTTTCAATTTTTTTTTCTATTCTTTTGATTTTGTTCTCAATGCTCTGTAGCTGGGCAGGAGAATCATTAGAGTTGCCTGTTAACTCTTCTAAGAGTTGTATTACTCGATTTAATTTATGCTAAATTAGCTTTAGTAATTTCTCATGTATTTCTTCTTTGCCATTTCAATTTTATCTACCTGTGTTTAACTAGTTTTTCTTCACTCTTTCTTGTTTATTTTGTAAGACTTTTTACTTTTCAGTTTAAAACGTGCTATATTTGTAAAATAATAACTGCTAACTTATAAGAGGGTGAATTTGTATTTCTCTTTTTAAAATTGTAATTTGGGAGTTAAGAGAGATTATGAGAATCGTTGGGGAAAATGTGTAAAAGTTAATTTCGGAATCTATTTTGAATAATTAGCCTCCAGGTCTTTTTTTGAAATTTATTATAATTTTCTACTCCGATCAAAATAGGTTTAGTCGTTAGATTAGTGTAAAAGTATTATATCTGCATTCAAATTTTTGTCTAATTCTAAGAAATGATGTATTATTGTATAATTGTTTAGTGTAACTCCCTATCTTCCTCATGTTAGAAATTAGGCAATCAGTATTTCTTGTTTTTATCCTGTCACAAGGGCTTGGTTGGCGACTGTTGGGTTTAAAGAAGGGGAAGAAATGAGGTCGTCCCCTCTGGGATGGGTTGAGATCTGACATTTTTCTCCTGTTGTTTTTCACCAGCGTTGCTCTTATCTTGTTGTCGTGCGGATTAGTAATTTATAGCAGGGGTCAATTAAAGGTGTTTGGGGCTCGACTGTTGCGTCCTAGGGGTGCCTGGATGCACGTTTCCCCCCTTCCTCTGTTGTTCCTCGTTGTCCGTTAATGTGTGTGTCGTGAATGTACTTTCTATGTAAGAACTTTTGTTTTATTTGTTTGCTTTTGCATTTGTTTTAAATTTGATTACTTCGTGTGTAGCTACTAAAAATTTATCTGTCCTCAGTCGTTTGAGTAATTTTAGTCTCGTTTTTTATTCCCTATATGAAAATATCCGTTAAAATATACGTATAATTATTTTTATTTGATTAAAAAATGTGAAAAAATCTCTTATTTCTTTCTAGTAAAATATTATTTACCTTAAATATTCCTTCCTACAGTACGTCCTCAAGATACGAGAGACACGAAGCCTTACAAAAATCCTATGCTCTGCCCAACGCAGTGGCGATTAGACGATGTGACGTCATAATGATACAATAGCTGCATCGCGAAAATTATTGTCTTATCAACTATAAAATGCGAGTTCGAGCCCCAGTAGGGTTAACATTTTATTTGCATTTTGTAATCATAAATAGTGTTTATAAGTAAACTATACATAGTTCTTATTAAAAATTTAAAATTTGATAATTATTTTACACTAATATATTTTTATTTAAATGATTATAATTAGGGCTGGAACTATTTGCTTTTTATCGTCTCTCAAAATTTTGCCTAACTTTAGTAAATTTGTCGTGGTATTTCTCGAAATTAATTTAAACATTTTGCGATTTTGATCCAGTTTTTTAAATTTCTGTTTATTATGGCTTTATTTTGCAGTTTTTACTAAATTTTTCACGATTATTACTGAGGTTATTTCAGGTGATTTTCAATTTCAGCAGTTTTTTTCCCCAAAAGTAGATAAAATTTAATTTTTGACTAATATTGACATTTTTGTGCATAAAATTTCTAAAAAAGTTGCTAGACCTTAAATTGCAGGTAAATTTTGTTTATTTTTTGTTTTGGAAGATTTGGATGTCAAATATAAGATGCTGCTCACTTGGGAATACTCTATAGAAGTTTTGTTTTTCACAATTTCCTAGTCTTAATTATAATTGATATAAATAAAACGTTCATTTTTAGGGTCGCGTAGCGGACCTAATGCAATACTGCGCTTGTCTGTCAGTCCGTCCGTCCGTAATATTTCCTACGTTCCCTATCTACTCCCACAGTTTTTGAGCTAGGCTAAGGAAAATTGGCATACAAGTATATTACCACAAGGGGATGCGAAATTAAATCGTTAAAGTGTGATACTTAGTTCAAAAGTTATAGGCCAAAAACAAAAATGTTTGAATAAAATCTGGGGCATACATCAACGTTAATTTTTAGAAAATAGTTTCAAAAGCCACACAAACATGTGGGCATCTAAAAGATGTAGAATTTAATCAGAAATTTATTGGTATAATCTATTTTGAGTTATTCAAGTTTTACGTTGCCATGGGAGGCAAAAAACCCGAAAAGTGACCGAATTACAAAAAAGGCGATTTTCAAAGTTAACATTTACAGATGTATTTGTGCTCAAAAATCAGTTGGGCCTTAAAACCATCCAAACTGTCCCCCATGTTTCCTTTGAGGCTTCACTGATTTTTCAAAAAATCTGAAACCTCTGATTTTAAACGAAAATCAAGGTTTTTATATAATAAATCCTTAACAGTTCAACATACTTGAAAACTATAAGTACCATTAGATTCTTCGTTTAAAACTGGTCCTTGTACATATTTTAGTTATTTTCTTTGGGGCCCTTTGTAACAATAGGAATTTTAAAAATTTCAAATTTTTTGAAAAATTCGAAAAAAATCTCATTTTATTTAAATAATTAATTATTTTAAATTATTTTAAACCCTGTAATCAAATGGAAAAATGTCCACTATACAGCAAATTTCATGAGGAACAATAATATATGTTCAGGCAAACAGTAGATCCAGAAACATGAAGGTTAAAAAAAAGGTAATAATAATCCCCCAAATAATCATATTTTCGAGATAATAAATATTTTCCTTCTCTGAACGAACGGACTTAAACATAAACAACAATGTGCCTTATATTATATTTTATTAGATCTTAATAATTAAATAATATTATATATAAATAATATTTATATTATATAAGGCCAAGTCAGTATCTGACAAAAGCGTGACCGATTGACGGATAGGCAGATGTCACGACGGTTGGCACAGACTAACTTACAATAGTGTTGAAATCAACAGACGGATGAACGGACACTCAGATGGATTACAGAACAATTATTTTAACCATATAATGCGTTAGTTTAATTGTTGTCGCAAAACATAATTAAAATCAAAATTTCCCAAGCTTTAAAGAAGTATAATTGCCGCGCTATCGCGGAGCGACTCCTTCGTCAGTAGCTTTAGAAGATAGCGTACAAATCGGGGCGAAGCATCGATTTTTAACTGTTACGTGGTAGATACTTTTTATATTAAAGCAGTAGCAGGGATTTTATGGTGAAGGATAAAGCACATGCAGGAATGAACATGATGATAATGATCGGGATGATAATATAATTATAATAAATAAATATAAAAATTGGAACACAATAATAATAATTATGGAATAAATATTAGGGATAAAATGATGAGAATAATAATATGATTAAATAAATTATATTTATTAAATTTAATGCACCGGATAAAATAAATAAGATAATCACAAGAAATGGTTAAATTAAAAAATAATAATATTAAGTTAATTTATTCAAGAAAAAGATATGTTCAGAGATATATTTTAAATGTTAAAGACATTGAAGGTAAAATAGTATCTGAATTATCTGAAAGAAGGTTATATGAATAACATAATGCAAGTGATCATAGGAGTTTTGTGTATTTACAACTGATGAAACTAACCTAAGTGGTAGCAAATTTTGTAGCATAAATCTCATTCAGTTTCTAGTCAATGTAACCATGATTAATGCCATTACTGAGATCGTTGCAAAAATTTTGGGAAGATTTTAGAAGATCGCACTCAACAACTATTTTCTTTTTCAGGTATGTAGAAAATTTCATTGACAATATTTTCCAGCTATCAATGTCTTTATTTATTCATTTTTGTTTCGTCACCATGATACGAAGTGTTTGGTTTTTCAAATCTTAAATGATTGACTTTAGTGGCGTCGATTTTCCTACGTACATGACTCCCTAATTGACAAAATAATGATAATCTTCGATTTTGTCGAGAAGCGGCTCCATTTCAGCAATGATGAAAGCTTTTGTTGCATTTGGTCCGAATTTAGATGACAGAAAATCATCAAGAATTTCCTTGAATTTTGATTGGGTGGAATTATTAATTCCTGGTTGAAGGAGTAGCTTGATCTTTGTATGGTAGAGAGAAATTGATATTTCTTGTTGGGCTGATTGCTTAGACAACATTTCTAGAACGTTTTTAGGGAAGATGTCCGCATAATCCATTACAACATCAATTGCTGCCTGAAATTTGTCTGACCATTCATTAATGACCCGGTTATACTTGTAAATATCTGTGTACATCGTAATATATTCCATCGTTTTGAATTTCGGCACTTCCGTTGAATTAACACAACCTGATCTTTTGCACAACTTTATTTCACCTAATGAAGCCCATTACCGTATCGTCAGCAGCGTAAAGGTTTGGATGAATCCTTTGCCGTCTTAGTTGACAACAGGAAGGAACCTGTTTTGCAATCAAGATATACGTTGTTTTAAAATATTGACTGGGTAGTCGTTCTAAATTATTCAAGTTCTTCTAAGAGGACTTTCAGATGACAAACTGTAATGGCTCTGAACGGTAGAGAATCAATGACCGATATTTTATTTGAAATATGATGAATAAAGTTCTAATTTAAATATCCGTCTGTTTGTTTCCTTTCAGTACATACCGGTCTTGAATGTATGGTCATCTTGTCGGTTAATTAGCAGGTAAAGGCATGGAATGTGGCCATCTAAACGGTCACAACGGTAATAACGGTTATCTATTTGCAACTGTTATATTTATCTCACCCCTGATGTAGAACGGGGAGATTGAGCACATTTTTTTGTTTGTGCAATTTTATTGCCACAAACTAAAGATTACCAGAATGACCTAATAATGTCAAAACAGTATCCATACACATTCAAATTATTTTCACTTAATATATTTAAAACAAAAATTCTACTTGTACGTTGTGCTTCAGTATAACGTGTTTTCAAATTTAAATGGACGCGTTTTTTAGAACCACCCCTGTCTTTCACTATTTTTTGCGAAACAGCTTATCAATGATAAAAAAGACTAGATATTTTCTTTAGTCCTGGTTCTTTCGATAAATATACTCGTGAATATTTAAATGTATAAAAACAACATATATATAACATTATTTTACAGCGGACCACGTAAAAAAAACCGGTATTCATAATAAACTAGAAAGTATCCTAAATTATGAAATTTTCGAAGTCAATGGAGTCCGACTTCGTATAGTGAATTATTATTTATAAGCCGAATCTGCGCCGTACAATTTGATGTTAGTTTTTCCTCGTTATAATGAAGATTGAAAAATTAAGTCAGAATATATATATGAAGTGTATAATTCAATCGTTATTTTATGTGACTAGCAGCAATGAAGTTCATCGCATTACTGTTCATGATTCCCCTTACCGGGGAGATTATCATCCTAATGCAAGGTGCTTAACATTATATAAAATAAATAAATATAATAGGCCCCCAGCGTGACGGATGTGACGGACGTCACACTGGATTTAAAGTAGAGGAGACATGTAGTGTATTGTTAAAATATTATTAAACAATCTGTATTGTAACAACATACTGTAAGTATTAGTTGTAGCATATGTAATTTTAAATTGACTATAATAAATGTATAATAACAACATATATATAAAATTATTTTTAAAGCGGATCACGTATAAAAAACCTGTATTCATAATAAACTAAAAAGTATCCAAAATTATGAAATTTTCGAAGTCAATGGAGTCTGACTTCGTATAATGAATTATTAATTATAAGCCAAATCTGCGCCGTACAATTTGATGTTAGTTTTTCCTCGTTATAGTAAATAAAAATTTAATATTAACAATGTACACATGATGCATAATATACATCAAATGACGCTTTAATGTTTTTGTATTCGAATACGAAGCAAATGGAAAACATAAACAAGGTGTAAATTCCGTCTTTAATACTTACAGGTCCTTGTGAGACTTAATAAACTTAATGGAAAATATGAGACGATTTTTAGATCGAATCTACTATAAAGTAGTTAGCTTTTCTTTATTATCTTAAAGCGTAAATGTATAACCAAATTATATAACAAGACCTAGCAAACTCTTGGACTATCTACAGAGACTATGCTGTTTGTTCGCTCCTAAGGTTGGTTGAGTTGACAGGAGAGATTTAGAAACAATCTTTTGTCCTAATTGTTCCTCTTGGTTGGTTTATGTATCTAATGTGCGGGTTGTGTATGTACTTTCTATGTATGTGTTTCTATTTGATTTGTTCACTTTTGCATTTTTCTCTGTATTTTTATTACTTCGTATTTGGTCACCTAAATTTCACTATTTCTAGTCTTTTCGAATATTTTCAGTCTTTTGACTTTCTCACTAGTTGGAAATCAGTGTTAAGCTATACGTATATTTTATTTCTGAGTAGTAAAAAAATTTAAAAATATCTTTTTCCTTCTCCGTAAAGTATTATTTCTTTAAAATATTCTTTTCTTATTATAGGAGTGAAATTTTCAGTCTTTTCTGGTGAACATATCCAAAAATGAACACATGCGAAAACTGCGAAATGAAAATACGGTTTTTGCGAAATTTGACAGGAAAAAATTGCGAAAAGTTTGGTTGCCTAGTAATATTATTTCTTGCCACTCGTATAAACAGAATAAAAAATCTCCATGTCTAACTAAAATATCAATTTTAAAAACGCCTACATATTTCCATATAAGAAAATGTCTCCTCACAATGCTAAGTCCTATTTGTACTTCTACTTCTCTTTACTGCTCATCGTGATTCTATATAATTACTAATTTAAACTATTTGTTATAAATATTTAATTGCAAC
>JAQGAK010003784.1:0-13972 GCA_034696945.1 Lipothrix lubbocki
GCGTTCGCAAGTCCCCTCCATCCTCTTCAAAATGACACTAACATCTTTACAATCGGATAAGCGGTTTAGGAGGAGATAGGGCACACAGGAGGGCGTGACCGAAATGTTAAAATATTAATATAGTAAGGATGGTGTGTAATGGGTACTTGTGTATCTGTACGTACATATGCAGTTATTTTGAACGAGGAATTTTAATTAGCCGGGATGATATTTTGTGCTAAGGATTTATGGAAGGAATCGGAGGAGAAGCAATAATATTATTATTTGTTTAAAAGCAACACAAACACCGGTGGGGCACTGTGGGAATTTACTCAATTTTTACAAAAAATAGTATATTTAACGGTGAGAATCAGAGGAACCCATTTATTCTGAACTAGCTTCAAGCCCGTGGTTTGCACGGGAAAAATAATCTGATTGGTGGTTATGTTGCATTATTTATGCCGCAAAATTTTAAAAGCGTTACAGAGATTTTAGTGCGAATATAGGTGAGGATTCCTGAAATGAAATTATTATTGTTAGGAATGAAAATTTTATATTGAATAATAAAATGGTTCCTTGCAAAACGTTACATTTCTGCCCTTTTAAACAAATTTTCACACAGCCCTAACCATGTTAAAATATGCTCTACCAGCAGCCCCATTTTAAAATTATTTTATACCCAAACTCGAAACGGTCTGGACGGTTTTGAGGGTTTTACCTTCAAAAAAAACTGGGAGATCATTCAATATTGTACTGAAGTTGGAATAACACGTTAATAAAGACATACAATACAATACAAAAACGTATGGTAGAGGAATACATATTGAAGCTAGAGACCAAACAGGTTTCTAAATCGGGTAAATTTAGAAACCAGTTTGATTGGAAGTTTAAATAAACTTAATAAATTATAAATTAAAATTATTTAAATCACTTCTCCGTCCTCATGTGCATACCTAGTATGTGTTCTCAATGGTATAATGTCTTTATATTAAATTTGACCTTAAAATTACCAATTTTGCTTAACGTGTTCTCGTAATAGTCTCCCAATGTAAAGTGTATCTTTTGTTTGTTCGCTTCCAATGAAAACTGATAGTCCTAAGGAGGAATCCATTGAATGTCCGCAAAATTGATGCTTGATAGGAATAATTGCTGCATTTAGATCTTTTCTCATCAATAACCAACGTGATCTGCTAAGTATGGCGCCCCTGTAAAAATAAAAAAACGTTGCACATATTTTTTAAACTGTTTGCAAAATAATATAGTAGTCGTCTAATTTTTTCAATAATGTTCTAGTTTTCTTTCGAATACAACTTTTAATTGTGCATTGCTCTTTAAAACCTGTGTTAGAATAGTGAAGTTACAATTTTTCCGAAAATTGGCACAAAAACTTAATAGAAACGTTTTTACGAACTCATAAACCATACGAATACAAATTGTAAACGATAAAAGTTAGCTTTCAAACTTACCTTATTGGCTCTTTTGGGAAAATCTGGTGTACCTAAAACCTAATTGGGCGAGCCAATTTTGAGTTGTAGTTTTTAGGAGGTGAAAATTGAAATTGGCTGAGAGAGTTAAATCACCAGTAAATTATGTATAAAGCGATCAACGTTTCTATTTCAAATGCAGTTGCATCATTAGTCGTATTTATAACAAAGTACTGCAAAAAATTATAGATGAAGTGTACTCGGTTGTGAGATCTGTGATGTGTTACAGGTCTATGTATCTCTGCGTATTGCTCAAGTTTATTTTCGTCAATAAAATTAGTTAGTATACGGATTGGTATAAATACCGGCATACTCGTTTTTATATGTGCAAATATTTTAATGAATGTATTAGTCTACATTTCATAAACCGACAAATTATTAAAAACAAAAGTCATAGGAGAAGGAACTGAACTAAAATCATCAAATTTACTCCTGGCTTTTATGCTGTACATTTATATCAAACTACCGAATTTCAACGGTAGCATTTTGTTCAAAAGTTTTACAATTTCCTGCAAAACTCCTAGGGTAGCCATCATGTTTTAAATTAAAACACTTGAAGTATTTTTGTTAAAACAGCAGGGCAGCTTTTGTGCCTGCCCGTGGCATTTTCCCAGAGTTTTATGTTTTGCGTTACAATCTGTCGGGAAACTTTAGCTCTGTTATGAATATTTGACTGTGAAAGTTTTATTTGAATATCAAATCAGGTTTTAAATATACATACATTTGAGTTTGGTTCACATGCTATGAACATTTTATATACTCATTTTTTCACAATTTATACCATTTTTTACTCAATTTATAAGTATCCCCAACGTTTTCCGTACATTTTTCGTGTAAAATGTACATATTTCCAACATATCCATCCGTATTTCCAGCACTCCTCATAAACAGGTTCTCTATATCCTATACTACAAACAAAGTTAATGTTACCTCTATACATACACACAAAGCTCCCTCAATGACTTTTCACTTCCATTTCTCAGCTTGACGAGAACTGAAGCACACATGTTGAGTGTAAGTGAATTTTCGCATAATTTTCGACTTGAGTTGTTTGTGTGAGAAGCATGGAATATGATCCGCAAATTTGGCTCTGAAGAGCTTTCAAGTGTTTTATTCTGGGGAGATAAATGGAAAAAGTCGTGCTATATTTCTACACGGTGTATACATATGTAGTATCCATACAGTGAAGGGTCATGGGGATATGAACTTGTAAAATACATCAGCATATACTTACTTACTACACAGAAAGAGTTAAAGCAGGGGCATTTTTCCGTGAAAAATGCTCATGAGATTTGTTAAAAAGTTATATCTATGTAGTATGTATATGGAATGACTAAGCAAAGGAAAAATGCAAACGAAAAAGAAGGGACGAAATCGAGGCATCTAATAATAATGTCTATGTCTACGGGGAGCAGCTAGTGGTCGGTTCGATGATGGATGTGAATAGTTTAAGTATGAAAGCTGTCAAGGAGTCAGGTAGAATTCTGCTAAGATGTCATCATAAGCATGCCGGAGAGGTATCATATGTATTATGTAGATGGGCATCTTTAGTTAGATACAAGTTGCCAGGAAATCGATGATCCTCCACAAGTAAAGTGTGAAGTAAAAAGAAGTACTTAGGTATGTACATAGGTAAGAAGGTATAAGTATATGGTACATATACCTATATATGTACTACGTACATACTTCTTTTTTGCTTCTCTCATCTCACCTCATCTCTCCATTATACACATACTACATTACACACTCAACTATGTCCATTCCTAGGATTTTTTTCTATAGCGTCTTTCTACAACTATTTTCAACAACTTTTTTTCCAGTTTTTTCTATACTTTCCTATACTTATTTCAAGTCTTTGATACTCATTTCTTTACGATTTTCTATATATTATACTTCTTTCGCCACATTTTTATATTCTCCATGGCAAGTATAGACGCTAAAAATTAAAGATATAGAACCTATATAGGTATTTACATACATAAAAGAACTGAACCCCAAAGGATGACTCTATAGAGGAAGCGAAGCTGAAAATACCTCGAATTGTGTTTGCACAACCAAAGTAAGTAACACATGTGTGTGTGTGTGGCTGTCTGACTGCCTCCTTCCTTTGCGTTTTTTCTAATATTCTAAAACCTAAGCGTTTTATAAGTACCATTATAGGAAACTTGTACCTCCGGGTGAGTTTTTGCCGACTTGGGGACACCGGGTCTCAAGTCTCAAGATGGGTTAGTCGCTCTTGTAGCATTTGCGGAAGAAATCTTCACTTTCCTCAGCACATATTTTTTCTTTTAAAATAAAGTATATACATATACAGTAAAGTTAAAGTAATGCCGGGTTTCTTTTACAGTAAAGGTAATAACAAGCTTTTCATGTAGATACATGGATAGATATTCCCCGTATTTATTCATTGCCGTGTTCCATTTCACGGGAGCTTCCATATATAAGAATGAGGCTTTTCTTCGTCTCTCTCTCTCTCTCTTTTGGGAGGATTTACAAGACGAAAAATAAAAGTTGGGCTTGAAAAAAGTCTTGAGCTCTTGCTAAGGCATGCATGCATGCAGGCCGCTATCCGCACTGTACTAAAAGTTCAGCTTGGATCGGAGATTCTTATACTTATACATGGTTAGCGTCTTCCGTGTGGCTTAATACAATTCTTTCCCTTGTCTTTTCCCATCTCACTCACTCACTCTTCCCTTCCAATCCCACACACACACGTACATATGGATACATAGGAACTATGGATTCCGTGAGTCAAGTCAAGATAAAAACATCTAAAAATCAATTAGGCAATTCCTAATAGAATTTTATTCCCGGACGCTTCCTCCGAAAGCCTACGTCAAGTATCCTCAACGTATAATTTAGTCTCTCGCTGTTACTTTGGCGGGGAGGCTTTTAGATGCGGAGTTTTAAAATGCATGATTTGATATGTGCGGATTCTGGAATAGGGAAATTTTAGATGTGGATTTTTAGCTGCAGGATTTGTAGATATGTGGATTTCTAGGGACATAATTTTTAGATGTTTTTTATGGGGATTTTTGGCTGCAAGATTTTACATGTGGAATTTCAGATACAAACCTACAGAGACGATGAGAATTGCCTAAATGGCTAAATATGTAAGTGATTTAGTAATTTGTAGACGGTAATAATTTAAACTGGAAATTTCCGCCAATAACTTGCCTTATATTGAACATTATCTTATATTATTCTTCAGCATGCGATACGATGAATAAGAAATGATTATAGCGAGTCAATTCCCTATTGGTTCTCTATAATACTCAGCAACTCTCAACTCGTCAGCATTAAAGATACAACAAGATTTATATCGCATAGCTTGTACAATAATTTTAATTCCTTTCCTGCTGCATATCTATCTACAGCTTTCAACTTTGCTTTCAGCCCCTCGTTCGTTTTTCTCCAATTTCCAGCTCCTACTAATTCAATGACTTGCCAAAGTTTCCTTTCCAATTAAATTATCCCGCGTGCAGTCTTCCGGCTCCCGGAGATACTTGCATAGTAAAATGCTGCTGACGAGATGCTGATACATCTGAATAAAGTTTCTATTAAGAGTGTATGTACATACATATATAGTCATGTATTATGTACAAATAAAGTTGCTTTTTCAACAAATCTATAACGATTGGTACTTAAATCCTAATGCAAGCAAATTATATTAAATTGTCTGGTTCCAAAACTTTCCCTCCATAATATTTTAACGGAATTCCCGTTCGGATTTTAGAGTCCTGCCAATAGCTTGACTTTCCACGATGTCATCGCAGTGACTGGGCTTTAATGGTTATGCGAATTACAATTTACTCCTTAAATCGACCATGTTCCTTTATGGATTTATTCACAAAATCACAAAAGTAAGCTCTGCTTATAGCCAGACTTTTACAATCCTAAAGCTTGTTTACATAGAATTTTGAAGGGCTAAAGCTCCGTTTACCCACAATTCTGCTATGATGAAGCTTCGTTTACCTTCAATTTTGATATGATGAAGCTTCGTTTACCTAACATTCTGCTATGCTGTAGCTCCGCTGACTAAAAATTACAATAAAGCTCCGCTTATCAATAACTTTCCCATTTTAAAGCTCAGTTTATCTCAAATTCGCAGTGCGAAAGCTCAGCTTATTCAGAATTTTGCAGTGCCGACGCTCCGTTTATCTAAAATTCTACATTGCAAATACGGGAATAATTCAAAGTTATTGCCATTGCATATACTACACAAAACTTTCATTTTTCGTTTATTTCGAACAACAACAAGTTTTGCAAGCTTTTACCCGCGTCGCCAGTAATTGCGATATAAATTGCCGAGCCCGGTGGAGTTGTTGAAACATTTGTTGAAGGGAATTCCGCAAGAAGTTAAGGATTTTTCATGTCTATAAAATAAAAGGCGTTCTCCTCCGGAATAGAGAATTTATTTTCTATTGCAGATAAACCAAAGGCAGAAAATGAAGGACACGGATGTGAAAAAAGCGGGATCATATATACTTGTATCTATACAGGTATTAAATGTAGTATATACCTTTATAATTATTATACATATATATGTATTTCGCTTACATACGGATATATGAAGATACTGTATGATTATGGAATAAACTCCAGCTGGCTCCATTTCTTCATCATTCTCCCATTGTATATACTCCGCTGCTTTGTTTCTATGTGTTCTGGTCGTTTCTGTGGAAATGAATTCGTGCGAAGGAGAAAGTTATTCAATTACTTTAGCGGACGGAGAAGGAAAAGCATAAGTCTTTGGAAAAGCTCATTACTTATTTGTTCGAGTCGTAATGCCCCCGCTTCCTGCTTCTTCAACACACTAAAATCTATCTGTGGAGTACATATATACATGTACACACATCAAATGGCCCATTTTTCCTCCAGGTAGGCTCACACAACGGCTTTCCACATGACTTTCTAGCTACTACTACTATAGCTTTTCTTTTCTAACAATAATAAACGCTTTTCCAACGTACAATGGAATTGCATACAATATGGCAATACCAAAAAGCTTTTATTTCCACTTTTACTGACAATACACTATTACACTTTCACTACAAATACTTTCACCCAGCAAATACCTTCACTGCTAATAACACTTTCATAGCAAATATTTTTACTGCTAATAACACTTTCACCACAGCAAATACACTACTTTTCCTACAAAGATTCCTACTTGAACAATACTTGTAATTCATAAAAATCCTTTCGCACGATAAGCCCAATACGATATCATTTAGTGCCATTACTTTATTTTTACTCCTGCAAGTTTAAAAAAATCGTTCATGCTGCATGCTGCAGAGCAAAAACCTTCTTCATCCACAGAGTGCGTGTGAATCCAATTGCCTTAATATTTGCCATATAGTGTTTATGACCAGTGAGCAGACCATTCTTCCCACCTCCAAAGTACAAATATCGTACCTTCATCGTGATTGCATCTCGTATCACTTGACTTTTTTATGCATTTATATTCTATATGTTGGGGTTAGCTTATACTTATAATAAAATTATAATAATATTTCGTATACTTTAATCTATATAGTATATACCTATACTTACATTGAGGTTTACTGTGTCCAGTGTATATACAGACTATATGCACTATTTGTACATGCAGTATATGGGCTCTGCACAGTATGTATATGCTATATAGAGTATATGTACATGCTCGGTACTGTGTCTACATGCTATGTCCAGTATATGTACATGCTCTGTACAGTATCTATATGCTATGGACAGTATATGTACATGCTCTGTACAGTATCTATATACTGTGTGCAGTATACGTACATGCTTTATATAGTGTTTGGGTATCCTTACGAAGTATGTACATACAGGGGTAAGTATGTTTATATGTGGTGTTAGATGCCCTCTCATCTTTTTATGATTGGGACATTTGCTCGGCTTTAATGCCTTCGTCCTCAACGAGCTATGAGCATGTAATGGAATGTGTATGCGAATGCTGATGCTGTGCCACATAAGGTGTTGTTTATCTTCGACTTTAATCTACGTGGCCATTGTGACTGGAGATTGTGGAGGAGGAGGAACTCTTGCTTGTGATGAGATCTTGCTGGAAGATATAATACCTTGATAGAGCATTGTTTGTGATTCCAGGGCGGCGGGATGCGACTCTGCATGTCTGCATGTCAACTCTTGAGGGGATATTTATATCATTACACACGTACATAAATAAGCATTATTTATACATCTGCAGTACATATTATCCTACATTATTATATTTGGATGTGCATAATTTGTTCCACATTATCTTATATTATTTCACATGCATATCACAGTTTGGGCTTTCATAAGTACTATTACAGAAGAGATATACTACTATATTATACAGTGTATCTCTTTACATGCATAGATACATACCTACTGCTGTATATAAATAAGCATGTTCACCACAGGCATTTGTCTAAGCCGGCATTCCAGCTCCAGTGTCTGTCTCCACCATAAAAAAATAAGTATGTAGAGGAAGCGGAGCATATAATAAAACTCGGCTGCCTGCTCTGCATTAATATTTGGTGTTGTGATTAGTCGTAAAGACTTTGTGAACTTTGTGGCTTGGTCATGGAATGACTGCGTTGATGATGACATTTCTCACAATTATGTTTGCTTTAGACGGCTCTGCTGTATAAGTACGTGCAATGTAAAAAGATTTAGGGAAGCGGAGTATTTATGTAAACAGATTCAATATGTAACACAATATTAAATTTTTCATGTAAAAGTATACCCCAGTATACTTTTAACTTATACTTCTATATACTTTCAACATACGTCGGCATACTTCAGTATACTTATGTATACTTAATAGAAGCTTCAGTCTACTTATTACAAGCTTCGGTATACTTATTATATACTTCGGAATACTTATTATGTACATGCTTCGGTATACTTATTTCAAGCTCCGGTATACTTATTTCAAGCTTCGTTATACTTATTTCAAGCTTCGGTATACTTATTTCAAGGTTCGGAATACTTTTGTCAAGCTTCGTTGTACGTAATACATACTTCGGCATACTTCAATATACTTTATACTTCTTTCGATATACTTATTGCATACTTGCAACATACCCCAGGATGCTTTTAACATGATCCCATGCATATATTAAATCAAGATAGGCATGTTCATGAGCATTAACCACTGCCCTATGATATGTGCTTATGGCCTGTAGCGTCATAATAATAATAGTAAATAAAGCAATAAGATACATACAAACAGCTATTGTGAACTATCTAAAGCAACGTGTTTATACGTCAAATGTACACAGGACGAGATGAAAAAGTGATGTTTATACTTGATAGAAGAGCTTTATTTTAGAATTGAGAGAATACTTTACAGACGAGGAGGATGCAAGGAGGGAAAGGCACAAGCAATGGCAAAGCAAACGGAGTACAAGACTTGAGAGGCTTCACTCTCTTCAGTTTCAGTTGAGTCCTTCCTATTCCTACGACGACTATATACATTCCATGGTCTCCTCCACTTTCTCTTCAGTTTCTTTTCCGGTCTCCTCGAGGCGATATCTGCGAACCAACAAGCTGAGACTCTCCTTCTTCCCTGACGCTCACCTTGTTATTCTCTTCGTCGTCTTCTTTTCCTTCACCACCACCGGTGTGCATCTCTCTCTCTCTCTCTCTCGGTCGTGGCTACCCACAACCTCAATCCCAAGTTTCCCACACTGACTTGACTTACTTAACTATAACAACATTACACTTAACTATGTGTACATAGTAATAGTTTTATATTACTTGTACTTATAGAGACGTTGCTACAAGTGTAGTGCTCGTCCCAAGAATATTTTTGTCGAAAAGATACGTGATCAGCGGGCTATTGTGATAACACAATATAGGTGAATCCCTCGGTCGAGAAAGGAAAAACTATCATCTCCATGCGGTATCATTCCTCTTTTTTTCTATTCTTTCCCCAAACACGTTTTTCTTCCAGACACCAAACACACATGTACATACATGTATAAGATACCTTTACTCTCCGTAGTTCATTTCTCCACAGTTCATTTCTCCTTCAAATAATCTACCATATAGGTTCATACACTACTCCTACTACTGTTCCTCTACTACTTCTCCGTTCACAAAATTATGTTTCAAGGTCTACCAACTTTGCTCTAAATAATCACCCGCTTTGATTTACTCCCTCCCTTTCATGTCTTGTTTTTCCCCAGTAGAATCTTATCTCCCTTTTTGTCTTTTCTGTGAAGGAACAAAAACTTTAGAACAAACAGCCAGCAAATGCTGGGAAGCGAGGTGTTCCATCTGACATGAATGGGAATTATTGCGAATACAAAAAAACATTGGCAGATTGAAGACGACCCCAATTTATTTTATGTTTCTTGGTTCAGTTTCCGTGACTTACTAAATCTCCCGCAAGAATTGGAACAACAGCGAGAACAACAGCGAGAATAAATACCTGTAGGTGCAAAATTGCTGAAAAACTTGAACAACAATTTTGTAAAAAAATATAATTAATTTAATTGACAATTTGTTAAAAAAATTTAACTAAAAATTAGAAATTTATTAATGGATTCAAAATAAAAATAGTGTCCCAATAAATTCGAAAAACAAATTCTCAGTGCATTTCCTCTAAAAACTCTACACTAATTTCCCCACATTATTAAAATTCCCAAGTTACCCCAGTGACATTGATAGGAGATGAACTACATAGTAAATGGATTTTAAATTGGGAAGGACTAATTAGTATTTGCAACAGATTGTAATTAGAAGTAACAAGGGAAAACAAAAGTTCCACAAAGAAGAAACAAGTGAATGAAGAACTAATAATAACTCTCCAACCCTTTCATTATTAATATTGTGTTTGGTGGAAAATCATGTGCTGCTGCTTCTGCTGCTCCTGCTACAACTGCAAACCTCATCAGCGTCGTCATTAAAAAAACGTTTATTCCTCTGCCCGCATGGCAACATGCCGCCATCACTCCTTCCCAAAAGTTTCCCAGGGCTCCTCGCCGTCCCGCTTAATGCTGAACCGCCCCGTTAATGACATTCACTCATTAAGTCATAATGACGAAAAATGATGTGGAATCAGAGAATAGAAATGAAATCCCGGTGCGTCAATTTTATTTTAGTTCCGATGACTGTCATATAGGCGAACGGTATATACCTATCACCAAATCATACTATTTATATATATATACAATTAATATAAAAGAATTTCTATATACCTATAGGTATGGGGAAAGTGTAATATAAAAGTGAAGTGAGCAACTGTATATATAAGACATGTCATCCGTGTTGGGGTTAATTAGGCAAGTCTATGGGACAGAGCATGGGACGGAGTTGCATCAAACTTTACCATGTCATCCGGAGAATTAACTGCCGAGCAGTTACAGCAGCTTTACTTGTGCAGCCTGCTTTTGGGTCGGAAGCGGTACGTAGACTTAAATTTCATCATTCATTTGTTTGTATTAGGGACGCTCTTTTTCCGCTACGAAAATCCTTCTCGTTCGTGAAGTTCATGCACACGTACTTACTTCACATACTTATAATATAGTACTTGGATATACCTTATACATATCATATACATATGTTCAAGCAATATACATATATCAAGTGCATAAATATGTACATAATCTGTACTTCCACACGTTACTTCCATATACACCAAGCATACATAATAAGGTTGTGGACTCTTGATGGTCCCTCCCGGGTCCACACCGACCCGTAATATAATTTCTTTTATGTCTAATGAGTAGCTACACATTTTATTTCGGCGGGGAAGACAAGCACTCTGAGTTAGTGCTTTCATTCCTTCAAGCAGTTTCCACTTAAACATTTATTTAACTTTGTATATCTTACATTTCTTCATATAAGTATCAGCCAAGCCCTTGCATTATATACAATGGACATGTATGTATGTATCTACACTAGATATAGCTATAGGTATGTATGTATAATATACCTATAGATTGCTCTTCTGCAGTAAACTACACCCTTCCGCATATAATTCATTACATATAAATTACCCAAAAAAGTACTCCTTCCAACATTTAGAAGACAAGCGTTTCATTTACAATCTTCTACTACATACAGAATCGCTGAAAACAGTAAAGTCTTCTTATGGAAGGAAAAGTATATGAACACACGTATAATGTTCTATCAAATAGAGCTCTAAAAGTGTACCACGTTTTTTCTACTTGGTCCTTGTCCTACCGGCGGTCGGGTTTTGCTAAAAAGTTTTTAAGGTCATTATTTTTTCTGAAGCCCGTTGACTTTATTTTTTGTCAATTCAGTTGACTTTATTTTTTCGGTGTCAGTTTGCTTTAATTTTTTGTAGAGCCACAGTCAGTTGACTTCATTTTTTGTCAATCCAGTTGGCTTCATTTTTTTTCAATTCGGTTGACTTCATTTTTTTCAATTCGGTTGACTTCATTTTTTGTCAATCCAGTATAGGCTTTCCTTTTTTCAGAGTCAGCCAGTTCGCTTTATTTTTTTGGAGCCCCGCGTTCACTTCATTTTTTTTTCGAGCAAGCCCGCTTTATGATTTTTTGCGATGAGTCTTTGAACTTAATTAATTTTTTGAGTGTCCTTTATATGACTTAAAGGTTTCAGACTGAGAGCTTAAATTCCCTAATTTCCCATATATTTTGAGCTTCATTGTCTCTTTTATTTTGTAATCTCGGAGCCAACTCTATTTTTAGGGCACCATATAAGAAATACCAAATGGCAAAATTACTAATCAAAATTATATGTATAAGTACAACATATACTATAAAGACATTAAAAAAGATTACGCTAGCGGTTTCACTATTAATTTGTCATCCGGAAAAATTCAAAATGTGAGAAAAGAGTATTATAAATATCATTATGAATCTAGTTGCTAGTAGTAGGTACATAATGTATTATCCTTTCGTGTTATTATATATTTAGAAGTAATAAGGCTTCCTTTCCACCGGAACATTAAGCGTATTATTACTTCTGTAAAGATGCGAGAAGGAGAGTTGGTGGCGGGGAAGGTTAAAAAGCTCAAATTCGAGCATTTTGCAAAAAGGTGACTATATACTTTTTAGTTGTATTTATAGGGTTTGGGTATACTTTCATGCTACATTTAATCATATGTAGGTACATACAAAGGTATAGAGGTATGTATATATGTATACTTAATCTATGTACATACATACTTTCTAAAGGCGTACTTATGCATTTTGTATATAGGCTTATACAAATATAGGTATATGTTTATAGTATGCATGTAGGTATATGTATGTATGTATATGTATATAGCATGTATGTAAATAGCATATAGGTACATATGTACATTGCGAAGGACTTGATTATCATTCATTTCAAATGAAAGTCGGCTCCTCCGTGGGCTCCGTGAGCTCCGAGAAAATTCCCAAAGTTCTCGTCTACCTATAATTGAACTAGCGATCATGGTGGAGACTCCATGAGATGAAAATGAGTTCTATCGTAACCGTAGTAGAGTCTGTACGGATTCTAATTCAATGGTGTAGAGTAATTAAAGAGCAAGCAAATGAGAGATTTCCTCTCACGTGGTGTACATAGAGACTTGATCCACATGGCCGTATAATATAATATATGCACTTTTGCAAATGTATTCCTTGTCATTTCTCGGCCGTTTCTACCTCCAAAGTCTCCTCCAGGGAAACATTCTCACATTATAAAACCAGACAAATATTATAGCTATCTATTTACTATGTAAATCTTATCTTAGTTTATTGAAGTGAACTTATACCACAGATGTATACATTTATCTACATTTAGCTACATATATGGGTACAGATAGTTCGTTCGGAATAAATATGCAAAGATTTAAACTAAAATTGCGCCCTGTCTCCAAGTGTATTTGGTTGTCGTTGTCAGCTTTAAATATATTGCGGTAACATTCGGGGATGGAGCACAAATGGACTAATGCAGTTATACGCTCATCCTCACGGGCTCTATGATCCTACAAATTATTTTGAATCATCTTCTCCAGACTAATTTATTCTGCTCTGTAGGTATACATATGTACAATGGGCACCGCGAGTACCTTTCGCTGGATTTAAATTATTGGGCTTCCTATTATTTAGATTAGCCTATTTATTCTCGTTACTACCTTTAAATCGCTTTTGTCTCCCTCCGGCTCCTTTGTTTTATTACCGCTTGACAATCCACACGATCTTATCCTCCATTTTATTCTGCTGAGTGTGCGGACATTATCATGGCTTCGATCACATATTACAGCTCGGCACACACAATGATATATTACTAAATAAAAATAAAGTATTTATTTATTCAAAATTAAAAACTGATTGTGTACGAAACTTTTTCGCACTCTCGGTATTTTCATTTCAAAAATGCAATTGAGGAATTTTCGTATAAGAAATTACTCACGCAGGATATACTTTTATTTAAAAAATTGATAGAAAAATTGATAGAAAAATGGATAAAAAAATGGATACAAAAATTGATACAAAATTGATACAAAAATTGATACAAAAATTGATACAAAAATTGATACAAAAATTGATACA
>JAQGAK010003785.1:0-13971 GCA_034696945.1 Lipothrix lubbocki
TGTATTGTAATATAGTATAGTAGAGTAACGACAAAAATAACGCATCACGAGTACAGTATAGTAAAAACAGGATGGAGAGGATACAGTATTAATAGCGCTACAGTACAGTAGGGCTAGATGAAACTGCAACCAATGGTATATGCAACATCCAGGCATAGAGGATGAATTATTTGAAATCGAAACAAATCGGTTAAGTATTTTCGGTGTTCCCGGGGTTTTGATAAAAGTATTGATCAAAATGAAACGTATGTCCTGTAAATTTCAAAAATAACTGGGGATGATAAACACTGTATTGATTTTAAACATGGCTAGACCGCTGATAAGTAACTGGGTAGTTGGGCTGGCGCTGCCCCTTCGCAGTAGCACCCCTTTGGGGGTGCCATGAATTGTTGCGAAGCGACGATTTTTTTTAGTATACATTTTGGATTTATATGATTGAAGTATAATATAATTTAAGGATAATTGGGTTTTATGTTTATCGAAATCCTTTTATTCTACAAATCCGGACTTATAAAATTAGTACCTCAGTTCGAGATCTTGCCATTTAGGATTTTTCAGAGAGATAAGAATAATAAATCGTCGCTTCGCAACGATTTACTACACCCCTACGGGGTGTTATGCGAAGGGGCAGCGCCAGAGCATATATCCGGTTAATATTCAATGGATCAATCAGTGTTTTAAACAAGCAGTAAATGAGTTAAAATATTAGCAAGCAACGAATACTCGAATTAATCAAAGTCGTAGGCTTAGTTACTGTGTATATCAAATTTCAATTATATCGGATTAAATTTTGTAAAAATCCCGGGTAACTTTGAAACGTTGTGGCCGATTAGGTTCAACTATGAACTCATTAAAGCCATATTTCTAGAGACTACGTATACCAAGTTTAAGCAAAATCGGATAATATTTTGTTAAAACCCGGGTAACTCCGAAACGGTTTGACCGATTCGGTTCAACTATAAACTCATTAAAGCCATATGCCTTGAGACTATATTAAATTTCAGCAAAATCAAATAATTTTAAACAAAATACCCGGGTAACTCTAGAACGGGTAAGCCGATTCGGCTCAACTGTGAGATAATTAAAGCCATATGCCTGGAGACTATGTATACTAAGTTTCAGTAAAATCGGATAATCTTTAACAAAATACCCGGGTAACTCCAAAACGGGTAGCCCGATTCGGCTCAACTGTGAGATAATTAAAGTAATATGCCCGGAGACTATGTATACCAAGTGTCAGCAAAATCGGATGATTTTTAACAAAATACCCGGGTAACTCCGAAACGGGTGACCCGATTTGGCTCATCTTTGAACTCATCCATGCTTTATGCCTGGAGACTATGTGTACCAAGTTTGAACTAAATCGGACCACAGGTTATTGAGTTATCGTGCAACCGGACGTACAGACATCGGGACGTATAGACATCGGGCCGCCCCCCGGGGGGCGCTGCCCCTAAAAAGCATGCATGACTAGAAATGCGATTTCATTTGAAAATAATTATTATTAGTTAGTAATGGCACTAAAACGACATTACTGCGAGTTATGACAGAGCGAAAAAAAATTGTGAAACATAAAGTTAATTTTTTAATTTATATCTTTACCATTTCAACATTTCTGAACATTTTTTACGATTACCAAACATTTTTGACAAATCGAGGTGTCCTCAAAACTGATTTTTCGATTTTGTGTTCAAAGGACTGTTTGCAAGTGTGGGCATCTCCGTAAAGTCAAAATCAATGTTTGTAAACACAACAAACGGTTGGACTATTAAACATGTAATATTAATGACACAACAGTAGTGGTGAAAAGAAAGGACAGCACTATTGGCTACCATACCAATATCCCAAAACTGAGAGTACAGATACATACCTTGTTTCAAAATATTATTTAACTGGCGAATCAATAATGGGATGTTGTCTTCAAAAATGTAGGAGAATAGTAATGGTGTATATTGTGTTCAACGGTATAAACAAAACGAGCTAATCACATAACAAAAACTTTATCCGCTTCACGCAAATTAAAAATTCGATTGCTCCTAGGACAAATAACATTTCCACCATTGGTACCAGCCATATCCTGCAGAGACTTAGTACCATAAACATAACCACTTGGAAGTACTAATGGAGGATTGTTTTCATTTAAAGGTTCGCCCGAAATGGCACAAACCAGCTGACTATGAGCACAATGTGCATAGGGAAGAACGCTTGCTAAAGTAGACAGTGGTTCAGCACAGACGGGGCAATTGACATTTTTCGTCGTGCTCCTGTAGCACTGCGGAGTTTTCAACGCCGCCAACCCAGCCTGGACTACTGCACCGAGTACTGATGTCGGGGTTAGTTGATACAAACGAGCATGTTCTGTTCGGAACTGTCGAATCAAATAATGCCATCTATCACTGCTCAGGAGCTCAGAATACGGTTGGATTGCTGTAAAATAAAAGTATTTTTGAAGCATTGCATTTCCCAGAGTACTTATTCCAATAATTATAATATTACATGTATTTGCAGGGTATGCTAACAATCCCATGCACTTCATTATGGCTGCCATTTGATCTTGTCCATCAGTATCTGCTAAGTACTTCCTGGCATGCCTGACAGCTTCGTACCGTTTCCCACACCTTACTAATTCAACGAATTCTTGCACTCGAACCTCCAGCTCCAAACTCGAACGAATTTTTCTTAACTTAGATTTATTCTCGTAACACCATGCAACCATTCGGCTTGTTTCGTGACGTCTCAAAGATTCTTCCACCTCTTTTGCCGCCCAAAAAAGCTACACATCAAACGAAACAAAGATTTTGACTATTGCATTCAGATTCATTTTTCGCCTTTCTTCAATTTGTAAGCAATTTGTAATAAAGGTACACAACTTAAGAGATACTAGATTCTGTGAAACCAGCACCCCAATCGAAATGGCCTAGTAGCTAAAAGCTGCAATAAATGCGACTTGCGACATGTGATGTCGCAGTCGCACCTCGACATTCGAGATTTGCTGCTATCAACATTAAAAGCTGTCGGCTTGCTTGTTAGTATTTGTTAATGAATACTACATATTAACAAAATAGCCATATGGGCGAGAGTGAGTCGCCATTTGGTGTTTGTTTGTGGTGTATTCAAAATCTTTATATCTTACGTCGACATTGGTGAGATCTTTTATTCCAAGTCCTTCAGAAAGTATCTTAGCGGTGTCATACATTCCTTCTCGCAGTAAATGGTCAACTAGCATCCTATTTAAACGGGTTCTTCTCCAGCTTGCATTACTAATACATGGGTCGATCGGTGTTACTAGACTTTCATTGGTTGGAGTGTGGGATTTTAAGTGCTGAACACGCTTCCGTACAGCACGAGCAACTTCCAACTCCTCAGCTATACTTTCCCCAGCCTATAGTCGAAACAAGGAAAGTCCTTACTAAAAATATTTTTACGTTTATATCATTATATCAGTTCACTACAGTTATACTACGATCGTCAATGTAGCATACACTATACCTTTCGTTTTAAAGAAGCTAACCGTTCCACCAAAACACCAAGCATTTTGGATACATCTTTCCCCTTCGGCCCTCGACCTTTAACCATGTACTCGTCAACTGGAGATGATTTGTCCGTGGTATTGCTGTTGCTTTCACTTGTTTCGTCCATGTTTTCACAGGTTATTCCTAATCCTACATTCCCATCCACGTCGGTACCAATTATTTCTAATAATGAATCCTCGGGATCCAACGGTGAAATCGAGATTGGAGGCATATCAGACATCAATTTTTCGATTTCCAACCCCGCTTGTGACACGTAAGTAGCTTCTCTGTCCAAGATTTTTTGGGCTGCTCGAAACTTCTTATTGAGCACTTCATAAGGTACCTATGGTAACAATTAGTGTCAAAATTTTAAACTACTTATTGCTAGTTTGATTTTGATAATTGAAGGTGTGTAATTGAATTGAAGGTGTGAATGAAAAAATTGTTTGAATTGAATTTTTCAACATTCGAATAAGGTAGGTCAAGCCGTCAAGCCATCGATATCAATTAATGAGCAGCCTTACACTAGAATATCACTATTTAACAATATAAAAATAATAATAATGAAATATTTTATAAGAATAGAAGCTATTATTAAGAATTAAGCTGATAGATTAATAGAATATAAGCTTTTTGAACTTTTGTTTTTGTCTGTTAAGCCTTCTGTGTTCATTTTCAGCCTGCGCAGGGCCAAAAAATATGAAAATGTGCTGAAAAGGCTTTTTTTGAAGCTTCGGACTATGTATTCGCACAAAAGCATTTAATATTTAAAATAGTGTTCGTGTTTAAATATTTTTGATAATTCTGAAGTACATGTATTTTGTAATCGTATTTTGGAAGAATCAATTAGAAGTATTTTATTTGGTATTTAGTATTTGACAAAAAATAACTAGTATTTTCCGCATCTGTGTATTATTTTCCAATTGATTACCTTTAAAGTTGCATGCTCCAAGCATTTGACATCTAATCCAGCGGATGATGTCATCTTGATTCGAATTTGAAGGATAAATAAAGAAAACTTGGGAAAAAATTCGTGTTTAAGTTAAGGACGATGACGTTTGACGTTGATCATACGAGCTAAGTGTTCATAAACGTATTACCCAATTGGACAATATGAAAGAAAATGTAACTGCGCTTCGTTGGTTACCACAGCAAATATGTAAGATTAAGATCCTTTGCAAATCACAAATGTCTTTATGACACGAGTATACGCAGACATCAAACGAGTATGTATTATATTAAATGTGTTTGGATATTGATGGGTCCTTTTTTGACTGTGGACGAGACTGGGAAGTGGGAACTGGGCAACTAGAAACTGTGGGAGTGGGTGGGATTCATCTCTCAGCTATTCAGCTTCACTACGTTTAGCAAACCTCCGCGGCGAGGTTGCACGTGATACCGCTAGCCTCTGCCAAAACCCATGTCACGTTTCCAATTCTAATTCTATTCCCAATCCCAACGATGTTTTAAACTCTGTACCTTCAAGTTACCCGAGTTACGATCTTGTCCGCTCCAAGTTAGCCGATGTTTTAATTCGAAATCTAAAATTAGGCGTAAAACCAACTTATTAAACTACCCTAGGGATTTAATAAATCGCAAGTAATACTACTATCGGATATACATTATATTACTAATTGTAAGTTTGTTGTTACCAATTATTCTCTCGTAATCTAACAAGTAAGGATCTCGAGATGCCCACAAGCTACAGATTTGAAATTTTTACAAGTATACATTTAGCGTAGTAAACATGCCCACCCCTCCTTTTGTGCGGGCTCTCCCCAGTTCCCGATTTATAGCCCCTTAAGTGTGAAAAACTCATTTATGTTGGTAAAGGGGGGGGGGTCACGTCTGCATTAAAATTCTCCATGTTAAATCCCAAAGAAATTAAAATTTTCGAAAGTCGGTGAAAATTTCTAAACGCCATAAAAACAGCACAAACTCACTTTCATGCAAACATTTGATTTGATTTATTATCATTAGTACATACGCAATACAGACGCTGAAAGACGTATACAATATACAAGAAGCAGAAAGTATTGAAGATAGTAGACATGAAATAGAATAGGTAGTAGAAATAACAGACAAATTATATTGTATTGTATTGTATTGTATTTATTGCTTATAGCGTTTTGAGGCCGTGGCCTATACACAAGCCGTACCGCGAGGTACACATTACATACATTTCCAATTTTCTTACAAAATAACATATAATGTGGTTCTCATAATGTACATACACAGTTTCCTCAAAAATTCCTGGAGCCTAAAGTAGCCACGTCAGACATGGCTTTACATATACCTAGTACATGTATGACGTCTCTTAGCATCCTCTAGGACCCAATGAGACTCCTATGTCGACATCTTTGAGTCAACTTCCATATACACACACTACTTAATTTAATTTAACACCAGGGAATAGCAACACTCAACTTAAGTTATACTTCGTGTATCCTAATTACTTATGGCCATTTACATAACATAATAAATCAATTCCATCATTCACTATCTATTCACTATATAATGTATCAATTCCACTTTTTTTGTATTTGCTTATGCTCAAATTTAATAAAAAACAAAATCTGGGGTGTTTGAGGAGAGTTTTACCAAATCGGATTGAGTTGTTTTTTAACCTATTTAGGATGGGTTCTAGTTTACAATTGTTCAAAATATTAGTATATATATAAATCTGCTTACACGCTGACTAGTAATTATTGACAAGCATCTTTTTTCAATTCTAATAATTCTATTTCTTTGCTTTTTGGTTAAGTTGTAACACCACAGAGGAGCTGCATATTCTAATATAACACGAATATAGGCTTTATAAAAAATGACTAATTCTTTTTGCGAGAATTTGAATTGTTTCAATTTCTTTAACATGTAAATTCTTCTACTGGTCTTATTAGTCATTATATCAATGTGATCTTCCCATTTAAATTTATTATTTATGTGGATTCCTAGTAATTATGTGGCTTTCTGGGTTGGTATGATTCCATCATTTATATATAATTTTAGATTTGAGAACTTGTTATCCCAACTTGGATCAATAGTAATTTGTGCACACTTACCTGGGTTAATTTCCATTTTAGCTTCTTTACACCACTTACTTACATCATTTAGTACATTTTGCATTTTAGGTTTATGTCCATACTTGACTATTTCCGCTATAGTACAATCATCTACAAATGCTACGGTTAATTCTCTATTACTACAATAATTTAAGTTTAGATTTTTTAATAACGTATTGATAAGTATTACAAAAAGTAGTTGAGTTAATTTGGTTCCCTAGAGAATACCATTACAAATACTTATTATTTCGGATGTGTCATTGCCATCCTTAGTTCATTGGGATTTGTTACGTAAAACTTCAGCTAGCCACAAAATATCATTCCTGTTTACATCTAGTTCTACTAATTGATTAATTAATGTATTGTGATCTACAAGATCAAATGCTTTTCTAAGATCTAATAATACAAGTATTACAAAGTAATTTTGTTTGTCTATAGCTTTAAAAATGAAATCGAATAATTTTGCCAAGTAATGTGTAGTAGACGCTAGTCGAGTTGGACCGTATTGGTTAATTTCCAACTTATCAATTATTTGGTCATATATTTTTTAAACATAAAACCTTCAATAACTTTAGAAAATAAATTTGTTTGACTTATGGGTCGTAAATTGTTTGCTAATTTCATAGTGCTACTTTTTGGTATTGGTGTAATATAACCAATCTTCCAATTACTTGGAAATTTATATGTGCTAAGTGATCGATTGACGATATAGGTTTTTGGTTCAGCTAATAAAAAATAAATCCCTAATTAGTGATGTTGGCAATGCAAAGGGCACATTATTTTTAGTTGCAGGAAGCTGTGCCAATGCTTTATTGACTTCAAGTTCTGTAAGTTGATACTTAATTATTGGAATACGATCGAAGTTATAATCAGATATTGGGCTATAGGTATTGTTTATTCGGGAGATATAATTGTTTATGTGATTTAGTACGTCCTTTTTTGGAATATTTAGGATTGATCGTAAGTTATCAACAAACGATTATTGATGTATCCCACACACTGTACGAACCATTTTGTACCAATTCACTGTTCCTAACATAATTTTGGGACCTAATTTTAGCTTTTTATAAAACTTTTGCCTTCTTTAAGACAGTGTTAAGGAGCTACCGGGTTTGTTTTACAGTATCGTATTTGTTTTGTTTTGCATTTTTGAATTTTTTCATTAATTTTCGAATTTCTGGTGTTCCCCAAGGTGCCTCATTATTGGATTTAGATTTCATAACTACAAGGAAAGAATTATTAAAGCCTTCCATAATAAGTAATGTCATGTGAGTCTCCATTTCATCGATGGTTTTGAGGGATTTGAGCTTATCCCAATCACAATTTTTTAGAATTTCTGCGAATTTACATTTATTTTCAGTTATATTCTCGGGAGCTATAATTTGTTTTAATAATTTTATTTTGTATTATTTGTTTGGAGTGAATTCAATAATAACATGTCCATGCTTTTTATCATCAATGGGGGAAAAGCTAATGGTTCTTTATACCAGTTATTTATATCTGTGAATAAGAGATGTAAGGTGGAAAGTGAGTGTGAATTTGTGGGGAAATAGGTGGGGAAATAAATAAATTGATAGAGATTAGTTGCTTTACACAATTGATTGGGATTTATCATTTGGTTAAAGTCCCCAAATATTATTATTTTTGGGCGAGAATATTTAATTTAGATTTTATCGACTATTGTAATTAGTTCTTGAGTAAGTTGATTATTTGCTTTAGCTGTCGCGTTTGGCGGGAGGTTTACACCAATAACTGCAATTGCTGAGATATCTCTAGGTAGGTAATTTGTCCTTATTATAACACAGACTAATTCAAATTCCTTATTGTTAATATTGATAGTGGGATTATTCCTAAATTTTGTTGTTTGAAAAGAATTACTTACGTAAATACGGACACCCCCTCCTCTTTTATTTTTCCGTATACATTGATACACATTTAAATTTGGAATACTAATTACTTTACACTCACTTCCCCAGGTTTCTTTTATTACTATGTATAGTAGGCTTAATTCTTCCAATTCTTCCAGTTTTGGTGCTGTTAATCCTGTAGCATTGGTGTACATACATGCCGGAAAATGGTAATTATAATGTTTGGTCTGATTACTCCTGCCATTTTGCTGTGTGATTGTAGATTCCACTTCTTCATTCAGGTTAGTTTCCGGATTGCAATTGTATGTATTTTCGTCCCTAAAGTTCTTTTTCCTCCTTCTCCTTCTATGTTTACTAGTCCTTTTTCCAACTCTTGCTCCTCTCCGTTGGTATGGTCGTGCATTATTTTTCGGATTTACAAAATTTAAATTGATTAGTTCATCTCTTGCATACTTTACTCTGTTTCTGATTTCTATGTAAATGATTGTTCGTGACCAATAAATGGATAAAGAAGATTTTTATGCTGAAAAAACTCTTTTGCCTTATTATTAGGCATTCGAGGGCCTAAATCATTAAGATCATGATTCAAACAGATGAGATTCCAGGTGAAAAAATGATCTTTCATTATGCACCTCAAAGCCTTTTATGATGAGTGTTGAGTTGTGCGGAACCATCGTTGGATACAATTCCGACCAGATAAGAGAATTTCTTGAAAATTAATGTGTGGCTTCCTTATATCCTTGCTTTCTTGATTTCCCTCAATTTCTTTTGTGTTATTTGGTTGATGATTGTTGATTTTGTTATTTGGTTTTATTGAAATACTTAGATTTAGTTTTATTATTAAACTGAATATATTTATAGATAAACACACTACTTACAGAAAAGCTACATATACAGATAGGTACTTAAACTGTCATTCTTTTCACCATAAGTCCCACAAAATCTCTGTCATCGATGCCTTATTGTACCAAACATTCTCCATCTGCCACGAAAACTATCTCGAGAACGAAATTGATCATATACGGCATGTACTAAGTCTAAACAGCTACCCCATCAAATTCATAAACCAAAAGGTCCTGAGAATGAGGAATAAGTTTATTTTTCCCCAAAGAACGGCTCTGCAAGACTCAGACACTGGGACAGACACGGCTAAACAACCTTGGGTCCCAATACTATTTGTGGGTAACGTGTCCAATAAAGTAGCTGGAATCCTTGGGAGAAAACTCCAATGGAGTCACCTTTACTCCAGGAATCTAGATTCACCACTTGATCAAATCCACTAAGGACAAGGAAGAAGAAAGTTTGCCTGGTATTTACAAAATACCATGCAAGTCTTGCAATGAGGTTTACGTTGGTGAAACTTACAAGCCGCTCCAAAAAAGACTGGAAGAACATCAAGGTTATGTCCGCAGAAGAAAGTACAAGCAGTCTGCCGTATACAGTCATTTAGCAAGGAACAAAAACCACGAGATTAACTGGAAGGACGCTAAAATCATAATTTCAGAACGAAGACACCTTCTGAGAAAAATCAAAGAAGGTTTGATAATTCAACATTCAACAACCCCTTTATTGAACAATTATCGCGGTTTTTATCTAGGCAACGCCTGGTCATCTATTATACTAAAGCTAGAAAACAAACTTTCATAATATAAAATAACTAAAAATTTAAAATATCTTCTTTATACTATAATGATATTTTACTATATGTAATAATTACTTGAATTCCCTCATTCCTTATCTCGCCCTGAAGATGTTCACAGATTGTGTACGAAAGCTTGGCAATTAAAGAGAATCATTTATAATCATCCATTTAATATCGATGATGATATCTATTTAATTCGAAAAATGATCATAAACACACTGTAATTAATGGAGTAATATAGGTCAATTTGATTTAGTGTATATAGTTAAAAACCACTTATTATTAACATTAATTTTTGGCAGCAGATCAACAGCGTGCTCACGCCGCTGGATCGCGCGCGATCATACATTGATTGAGTCATGATAATCAAGTATAGATTACATCTCATCCGTATTTATCTTATATTCCTTATTAAGTTGGCTTATTAAATAGGGTACAGCCAAGTAATAATATCTAGTTTTTTTACAAATTATTTCATTTAGGAGACATTTACTTCGTGTGGAGTTAATTTTACTGAAACTAAAATTAGAAATGAACCGAAACCTGGGGAATTTTAGTACTGTTTAACTAAATACTATAAAATTCCCTTGAAATCAATTTACAATTGGTTCTAATTTTAATTCATTTAAGATAATATTGTAATCATTTCTATTAACTCGTTTACTCATTATCATAATTAGACAACTTTTTTCAAAACTAATTATTTCGTATTATTATTATTTATTATTTATTTTATTATTATACTATTTATTATTATGTTTATTTCGTTTTGCTAAATTGGGACTCCAAAATGGACAAGCATATTCAATAAGAACTCTTATATAAACCATAAATATTATAATTAGTTCATATTTGGAAAATTTAAATTGCTTTAGTCTTCTTAACATGTACAGTCTGCAATTAGTTTTGGATAAGATAATTTCCGCATGATCATTCCATGTTGAAGTTCCATGTCCTAGTAATTTACATAAATCTATATTTATGTGGATTTATTACGATCGATTTGACTATTTGATCAAGCCCTTACAATCCGTTGAACTTATACTAAATTATTATTGTTATCATATTTCACTCCAGCTCGCACTTGATTTTGATTATATTTATTTGTTTCTGCTTTTCCAGTTTTTGTCGACGATCTTGAGAGGTTAATCTTGATGTTAATACGTTGTTTGTTTCTTGAATAGTTCTGATTATTCTTATTATTAGATACACGATACTGCCGTAGTAATCCGTAATTGAGCTCTATGGTGTTCTATGCGATAGTGCATGTACTTGTCATCATAATACACTAGGGTGTTTATGCGCCGTTAGATCGTTTAACTGTTACCCGGGTAAATGACATATCATCTAAACTTTTAAATACCATTTAAAGGACTACTAGTATATGGGCCAAGGGTTTGAGGTACAGAAATACAATTCTGCATTTCAGTTTTTATTCTTATTTACTTGTGTGTACATGTCTAGTATTTAAATAGGAGCTTTAGCCACATTTATTCGGCTCTTACCCGGGTGCAAGACATTTCGTCTAAACTTTTAATTACCATATAAAGGATTACTAGCATATGGGACAGAGTTTTGAGGTGCAGGAATACAATTCTGCATTCCAGTTTTTATCTACTATACTTGTATGTACATGCCTTGTATTTAGATTTGATTTTTATATAGTTTAGATTGTCAGGTTATACATCGAAATGAATCAATGATTTTCTATAACGGACAATAATTACACTAAATAAAAAATAAAATTTTAGATTCACATAGGTTCTTCATATCGTTAGGTTATTTTCAATTCATATTTTAACATACATTTACGGAATAACAATTGGTACATTATTAATCAAAAGAACGAAATAAAAAATTAAAATAATCAACGTCATTTTCTCAATAATGTAATCCAATCAAAGAGGTCACATAGTAAAGTTGCGAAGTTTCCAATGCGATTTTTGTAACTTCGGTCACAAAGGTAGCTACACACAAAGCGTACAAGGTTAGCATTTATTATGAAATTTTTGTGAAGTTTATTTAAAAATGTAAGATGTGTCAAAAGCCTTTTTAAAATCAATGAAGACAGCAACTACATGGCTTTTTGTAAGACCAAGATTTAAAAAAAAGAAAAGTATGTGTACCACTGTTTCACAACTGCGACGACGACATAAGCCTTGTTGATTATCTGCAAGTTTGTTTCTAGTGTCATTAAGAATTAGTCGTGTGTAGTATTTTCTCAAAAACTTTGCACGTAAAACGTAGTAAAGAGATCGGACGATAGTTTTTCCCTTCTAATTTGCCACTAGATTTTTTATACAGTGGGGTAACTATGGCACATTAAAATTCCATAGGAAAAATACAATCATTTATACATTTTGAAAACACAGACGCTACATGAGCAGATAAGCTGTCAATGCAAAGCAAAAAGATAAACGAGGTAAGGATGTTACTTGCATCTCTGCCTTTTGCTTTTACTTTTCGTATCGCATTTTTAACATCTTTGACAATAATCTGTATAGGAGCTTCTGGATTTTTATCGTTTTTCTTTTTTGAGTTTTTTAGATTAATGATGTCAGTAGACGTATTGTCTATAGGTATTACAAAGTTTGAGTGCAGTTCGTCAGTTATTTCATCAAAAGTATATAACATTTTATCAGTTGGTTTTAGTTTATTTAGAACTACAGCTGTTGCTTTGCCCCCAGAATGTTCATCAAATTGGTTCCATAGTAGATTCGATGAAGCAGATACATGGCTTATGGTATGAAGCTTTACATATTTTAATTGCGTTTGTGATTTCGTTTCTACATTTTTATAGGCAGTCCATGCTTGGATCGTATTATAAGAATCAGCATCAATTCTCTTCAATTTTACATCTTTACACTTTCATGTTTCTATGTATAGTGGTGTAAATTTTTTGTTTTTAGCATCGGCAACTACCATATAGATCCGTACTAAATGCGATGGAACCATGAAGCTTAATTTGTTGTAGGTCAGGACAGTATAAATAGTCTATAGCCGTGCATGTGACGTTCTTTTTTGTTCTTGCTATTTTTGTCGCTTCAGAATTAACTTGATGTAGCCCATTTCTGATAAAAATGTGTTTTAGACTTGTGTCAAAACTCATTATGACAAATACTTGTCCTTTGCAATGTTCTAAAAATCAATCAGCGCCTTACAAAATTGATCTGTTATTAATTATCAGTTCTGACAATGAAATAAATTATGATCACTTTGTCTATTTAAAAGACGTTTCAAAAGTATTTGTAGATCCAAATAATGAAAGTAATAAGCATTTGTGCCGCCGAAGCATGAATTTTTTTTGAAGTAAAATGAGTTTAACTAAGCATTTCATCGATTACGCTCATAAAAACTGTAATTTACAGGCACCATACTGCTCAAATATTCCAGTAGTAATTCACAATTTAACTGGGTATGATAGTCATCCTATAGTACAGAATCTTAATCACCCATTAATCAAAAAAGTCGAAGTGGTTCCACTTTCATCAGAGAAGTTTATTGCAATTAAAATTAACAAAACGTTTCAATTTATTGACTCTTATAGATTTCTTTCTTCATCTTTGCAAGAGTTGGCGAAAATCTTAAAAATGATTCGAATGATAAATTTAAAATTAAAAGGCAAATTTTTGATGTAATGTATCCAAATTCTTCTGATCATTTTAATTTATTATATCAAAAATGATTTTTCCTTTATAATCACATAGTTTCAGTTAAAAATCTAGATAAGAAAGAAATTCCAGGTATTGACTCATTTTATTTGGATCTCAGTGAAGAAAACTTAACACTTTCAGATTATAGTCATGCACGAAATGTTTGGAAAGAATTTAATATTAAAAGTTTAGGCGAATATATGGATCTCTATTGCATGCTAGATGTAACACTTT